>JAJPUD010005992.1:27791-54258 GCA_023553655.1 Myrmecobius fasciatus | reverse complement strand
AGAAAGAAAGAAGTGTTCCTTCAGAACCTTAATGTGTTCATTATTGAAGTTGTGAGAAAACATGCGTATAGATACCCTATCAAACACTAATTTTTGTGTTCCTCTTTTCTCTAGACCCATTATTCCTCTTCTTCCTCACCTGAGATGTACACAGAGATGGCCACATGCATGTTGCTATAATCCATAAATTCTAATTCCATGTTCTGAACTTTGGAATTCCTTTTTCTGATCATAATCTGTTATTCTAGCTTTCCTTCCACTTTAAAATCATTAGCCTTGTTCTTTGATGTCATCATGACCTCCAAATCCTCTGCCCCTCAGTTCTTTGCTGTGCATTGACAATGACTTCCTTTCTTCCTCATTCTGATCCCTTGGTGAACTAATTCAACTCTACACTCCTATTCTTTCAAGTTTTTTGGTCCCTTTTCTTATCACCAGTTTTGCCTTTTTATCCTTTGTATTACCCCCACCATTTACTTTCTTTATTCTTATTTCTGTTCTACTGAAGGAAGATGGAGAAAAAAAATCACAAAATCATGCTAACTGAACAACTACAAATGTAACAGTCTCAACAAGGACCTCACTGAGGGAAAGCAAAGCATTTACACTTCCCAGTTCCATTACTTCTCATTCTCCACAATGTCTTTTCCAAATCTTTTTGTCCTTCTTCAAACCTCCCATGGTTTTCTCTTTCCACCATCATCTCAATTGAGAATTTTGCCTAATATTTCACTGAAAACATTGAGGCTGTTCTCAGAGAGCTCCATCTTTTCCTCTTCTCATCTCACATCACCCAGATGATTTTTCACTATTTCTCCTTCATTCCTGTCTCATATGTTGAAGTGACTCTTCCCTTTCTCCTTCCTCTATATGGACAAGTGATCTCATTCCACTCCATCTTCTCCTGGAGATTGCCTCCTGTATTCATCTTTAATTATTCCCTATCTACTGTCTACATCTTTATTGCCTACAAACATATCCATCTCTCCTCATTCTCAAAAAACCTTTCCTTGAACTGTCCATCCCAGATAACTATTATTCCATATCTTTTTGGGGGACTAAATTCCTTGAGAAGGCTGTATATAATAGTTGCCTCCACTTTCTCACCTCTCATTGTCTTCTTAAAATGTCTTCTCAGTCTCATTGGCTTGCAACTTCATCATGCAAATGAAATGGTTCTATTCAAAGTTACTAATAATCTTTTAAATGCTCATCCTTCTGGACCTCTTTGCAGTCCCCCAGCCTCACAACTTAGTTATCTTCATCATTTCAGTCCCCTTTTCCCTCTCCTATATGCAACCTGTGGCCAAGATCTGTTGATTTTGCCTTCGTAACACCTCTTTTATATGTCCCTTCTCTCCTCTGACATTGTCACCATCTTGGTATAGTTTTTCAAAACCTCATGCCTAGACTGTTACAATAGCTTGCCAAATGGTCTGCTTTCCATAAGTCTTTGGTGATTCCAGTGCATCCTTCATTCAAATAGATGTCAAAGCGATCTTAAATTAAGTATAAATGTAACTATGTCTCTCTTCCTCTAGTCCCCTCCTATACTCAATAAGTTTTTTAAAGCACCTACAAGATCAAATATAAAATCCTTTTGGATTTTATAGTTATGTATATATATATATATACATATATCTTACTCTTCCCATCTTTCTAGTTCTCCTATACCTCACCCCCCAAAAAAGCTTTAATCCAGTGGCACTGGATTTTTTTGTCTATTACATAAATAGGACACTCCATCTCCCAGCTCCAGACATATACACTGTCCATCTCCAAAGCATGGAATATTCTACCTCTTAATCTCCCTTTTCTGGCTTCCCTAAATTTCTTCAAGTTTCATATAAAATTTCACCTTCCCCAGAAAGCCTTTCCTCATCCTCTTAATTTTAGTGCCTTCCCTCTGTTGAATATTTCCAGTTTATTCTGTATATAACTCGTGTTTAATAAATATTTATTCATTGATTGACTAACTGTACCAGATGCAGGATAGGAATTCTGAAACACCTTGGTAGAATAAACTGACACAGAGTAATGTGAACAGAATCAGGAAGAAAAAAAATATGTAAGATCAGAAACATTGAAAAGAAAAACAACTTTGAAAGCTTTAAGAACTCTGATCAACACAATGACCAAGTATGTTTCCAGAGGATTTTTGATGAAGCATGTTACATAATTCCTGACAGAGAGTTATAGACAGAAGTTACAGAGGCATTATATCTTTGATGTAGTCACTGCAGATTCATTTTGCTTGATTTAGCTTACAAACTTTCCCTCCCTTCTGCCCCCAGTTTATTTCTTTCAGTTTCAAATTGCAGAAGGATCTCAAGGTAGTGGGCAGCCAGAGTCCTTTAAAAAAATAAATTCACAGAAGACAAAAACAAATTCAGAAGGAGGCACAAGCAAGCAAGATAATTTTGAAAATTGTATGTAGAATTTTTAAGCAAGTGGTATAAAATGGACAAAAGAATTGCTTAATTTGCAATTTATACACATATAAAAATGTTGCCAACTTTATTTTTAAAAAAAAATTTAGTCGGGGGGACTGCAAATCAGATATCATTGTTTGCTACAATCTGGTTACATAATTGTGGGTTCATCAATAAGGGAACCCTAAGTAAAATTATGAAATAAAGGTAAATTTGTGAAAGAAAAGACTCTTGAAGTTCCAGAGTTGTTATTTTTCCCAGCTTAAATTGTTTCTCTTCCCCACATGAGGTTAGCTTTAGTGAGGATGAAGGCTTAATGGCAAAGGAAAGAAGCTCTGATAGTATTTTAGGCATCTGGTGAAAAGAAAAGGAAAATTTGGTTGGAGTGGGGCATCCAGATTTCCTACTCTAGGGTTAACTGTTGTTGTTTGTCCTTCATTCTCAAAGAGGACCTTAGCACCAGGGAAATGATGCCTTGACATGCAAGTGAATTGGATTTAAGTGAGGGAGGACTGTGCAAGGTCACGTGTCACCTAGGTCTATTGGCAAGATATGGATCAGAATGACTGAAAATGGCCCTGTCTATGGATAGTAAGACTATTCTGAGCATCCTGACCCCAAGAGAAAATATTGAAAGAAAATTCAAAGTCTTCTCTACTTCCATTCTCTCCTATAATTCTTGATAGTTATATCCATTTTAGAAACTCTTGGAGAACCTATGCCCCTCAAGGTCTCTAACCCTTAAATTTGATACATAATTACCCTATTACAAAAAAGCTTTAATAGTTCACCCTTACCTGCAGGATAACACTAAAATTCTTTAGTTGACATTCAAAGCCCTGCATAATCTGAAACGTAAGACAAAGTCATCTCACTGTGCTTATTGGCACAGTGGAGCTCTGGAATTGGAGTTAGGAAATCCTGAGTTCAAATTTGATTTCAGACACTTACTAGTTGTGTGATTCTAATTGAGGGAACTGAAACAACTAGAAGTTAATAACTTCTAGTTGTTTCAGTTCCCTCAATTGTAAAATAGTGATAATAAGAGCACCAATCTTGCTGGGTTGCTGTGAGGATCCATTGAAATAGTATTTGTAAAAGAAAAAAAACCCTACTTAACACAGTACTTGGCACATAGTAGGTATTATAACAATGCTTATTCTTTTCCCTTCCCCTTTCCCCTAATTTGAACTTTCTATTCCAGCCAGACTGTTTTACTTATCTCTTTAAAAAGTCACAAGCAATCCATCTTCCATGCCATTAAACTTTCTTGAAACGTTCACCTTTCTACCTATTGAGGTCCTATTCATGCTTTAAAGTCTAACTGAAATAGCACCTCTTCCATAAATTTTCTTGACCACTCTAACTCAAAGCTGTTTTATCTGCTGTTAATTTCTGTTCAACAAAATCTATGAATCATGACCAACATACCCCACATGGCGGCAACCATTCTACAGAGGAGTTGCCCCTCCAAACACAATCAATTATGTTTTAGCAGCTATAAAACTCAACATAAAAAGCTTCTCCATGTTTGTTATCTGACCTACCTACTTTTCAGCTTTGCTGGGGGAATAATTTGCACAGATGCATCTGTGAATGACCACGTTCCTTTATAACCCATTTTACTAAGCAACAGTGACCCTGGAACATTTTTTGGTCAAGTTCTTATTCCTCTGTTGTCAGAGTATATGTTACCTTCCAGGCTTGAACCCTAGAGTACTTAACTAGGTCAAATGAATTTTATCTTCTTTGGTCCAAGAAAAAGAGAAAAATCTCAATAGGAATGTATTATATAGTGGGATTCCTTTAATATATGGGTTGGGCTAGATGGGATGTTAAGGTCTCTTTTTCTCTTTCAAATTCTGTGATTTTATAATTCTGAATTCTTGGGAGGAAAGGCAAGCAATTTGGTAGAAAATGGGTTTAGGCAATCATTCTATGCCATATATTACAATAATTTTCTTTTTTCTTTTTTTTTTTTTTTGCTTTTTGCTGAGGCAATTGGGGTTAAGTGACTTGCCCACAGTCACACAGCTAGGTAATGTTAAGTGTCTGAGATCAGATTTGAACTCAGGTCCTCCTGACTTCAGGGCTGGTGCTCTATCCACTGCGCCACCTAGCTGCCCCTACAATAATTTTCAAATGGCTAAGAGACCTAAATGTAAAAGGTCACATAATTTTAAAATTAAACAGTGAAAGCACCTTAAAATTTTTGATTAATGGGAGAATTCACAACCAAGACCCAGAAGTTGCAAAAGAAAAATAGAAAATTTCAATAAATATAATTTTTTTAAGTTTTGCACGAACAAAATCAATGTAAATAGAAGAGAAATTATTGATTAGAGGAAAAACATTTGTATCAAATATTTTTAATAAAGACCTATTCAAAAAACTTATGGAATTGATACAGCTGTATAAGACTAAAAACAATTCTCCAGTAGTTAAAAGGAAAAAAAGAAAATGAATAGTTTTCAGAAGAGGAATTATAAACTATTAACAACAATATGCAAAAATGCTACAAATCACTAAGAAGAAAAATCCAAATTGAAACAACTTTGAGGTTTTGCCTCAAAACATCTTTTTGGAAAATATCGCAGGATCATAGAGTTAGAATTGTAACAGATTATGGAGGCCATTGAGTCCACTCCTATCAATTAACAGTGAAGAAATTAAAACAGAGACTTAAATAACTTGCCAAAGGTCATATAGGTAGATAAAAAGGACAGAAATGTTATAGAAGAAATTGTGGGAAGATGCATAAGGCACTGTGAATAAAACCAACCACTGTAGAAAATGCTTGGTATCATGCAAGAAAAGTGATTATCCTTTTTTAATATTTTGTCCTACCAATCACTCTATTGCACAAGTATCCTCAAGTTGGTCAACAACAGGATGACCTCACATTTAATATATATTTATGGCAATATTTTCTTACTGTAAGAGACTAAGGGAGGCTAAGTGGATGAACAAACTAGTGATAAAAATGTAACAGACAATTGGCATTTAGCTAGCTGGTGAAGTTGAAAGAGTGTTGAATTAGAATCAGAAACATCTGAATTCAAATCCTGCCTGAGCCACTTACCAGATGTGACCTTAAGTAAGTCACATTTTAACCTCAATTGGCCTTAGTTTTCCTCTCCTTAAGATGAGATAATAAAAGCCCCTCTCTTATAAGGTTGTTAGGAGGATGAAATAACATAAAATACTCTGCAGATCTTAAAATGATATATAATGTTTGTCATAGCCTAATGTACAAATATTAATTTGCAATATAATTATATGTAAGCCAATAAATTATTATGGTACCATAAGACAAATATGAGAAATACACAGAAACTTGGGAAGTCTAATATAAACTGATTGAGATTAAAGAAAGAAGAGAACCACATATACACTAATAAAACAACGTAAATTAAAACAACTCAAAAAGGAGCTAAAAGTTAATTACAGGCACTGGCTAATATTGATTTCAGAGGACAGATGATTAAATATACCTCTCTTCCATTTAGATAGAGAGATGAGTGACTATGAGTACCAAATGTTGTATGCATTGCCAAATGAAAGTGATATGTAAATTGGTTTTATTAAAGTGATTTTATTTTGGGGCAAGAGATAGCTCTATGGTGGGGGGGAGGAAACAGACAATATTGGGAAATTATTATGCTATTAAAAATAAAAAAGTAGCAAATGAACTTTAAAAAAAGATAAATCTACTGGTGAACACCCACTGATCTCTGTGGGGGGGTGAGAGATTTGGTCATGGGTCTAGAGCTCTAGCTACTGATGAGAGCTGGCTTCTCAATAGTCAGTATAGATGTCTAAAAATAAATACTAAGGCCCACCTATATTTAGCAATAGAGATAAGTACCATAAAAGATATAACAGCTTCAGATACTTGTTTATGATGATTTTTCACCCATCTGGATTTTTACTTAACTTACTATTTTACTTTCCATTTGAACATCTATTTATTGTCTCCATATCTTTACAAAAGTGGTATGAATCTGGAATATATTCCTTCTTTACCTCTACCTTTTAGAATCCTGAGGTTGTTTTTTTTTTTTTTTTAAAAAAAAAACACATCTTAGTTACTTCCTATGCAAGGTCTTTATTGATCCCTTTAGTTGTAATGCTTTCTTCTTCAACAACAAACATTTATTAAGTGAAAGGCACTCAAGGATTTTGAGGTATTTTTTAATATACTTGGTGTTTAGTTATTTGTGTATGTTATGTTCTCACTCCTATATCTACTTCCCTTCCTCTTTTCCTCTCTCCTCCTTTTCCCCCACCAAAAAAAATTCAAACCCCAAAAAACCCACACACTGTAGAAGGTTCCTTGAGAATGGGAATTCTTCTATTAGTCTTTGTAATCCCTGGGCGTAGTTTGATATCTTGTATTATTATTATATTATATTACATATATTATTCAGTTAATAAATATTGAATTGAATTGAATGTTTCCCTTGGGACTTAGAATCTTCAAACTGGAGAGCCAAAAAAAACTTTAGATCTCATCTATCTTAGTACCCACATCTTACAGATGAGAAAACTAAAGCCTAGTAAGAGTAAAGATTTTCCTCAATCTAAAACACTTACCTAGTGGACAGAGCCAGGACAAAGCTCCAGGTCTAATTCTCAATTAATGTTCTTTAATATTTGGGAGATATCCTAGTGAACAAATGCTCTGTAAATTAAATTTCAAAGAAATTTTCACAAATCGATGAAAATAATTTTGATGTGTCATACAACTTAAGAGTGATGCTCCCATTAAACTGCCACTGTGTTTATGGACAAATAAAGGTAAACAATCTGGGGAAAATGACAGTCTCTAAAAAGCCTAATGTTCATCTTCATTTTTCCCTTTCTTCATTTTCTGCCCTTGATATTTTCCTTCCGAATGCTATCTATTCAGGTGCCCTGTGTGGTCCCGCTTTTTTTTTCTCTATTAAAAGACCATTTACATTTCTTGACACATTGATTCTACATATGTGTGAATGAGTTTCAGTCAATTCTATTTTAAAATACAGCATTTGCATTTTAAATTTTTCTCTCTAATTGTGAAAGAAGAGGCTCTGTCTCTTGTTAAAGAAAAAAGAAAAGAGATTGATCTAACTACCAACACTGAAAAACAAAGTGAATAAAAAATAATGATTATCTATGAAGACATCTTATTGAGCAAGACATTTTTATGAGTTAGACATAGACCTATATCTTGAATAGGTGTTAAATAGGACAATGAGCCAATGAGATAGGACAAAATTGAATAAGAAGAGATTGAGTTAATTCATATTTGGGAAATTGCACCATGCTTTTAATAATTCCTAATAGTTATTTATTGCACGAGCAATAAATATCTTACATCAATATTATTTGGCTGCAAATTACGAAACCACCTAGGAACAAAAGACTGTTTCAATGATAATGCCCTATTAGGAAGAAGCTCACTAGCTCTCCCTCCTGCCAGTAAGTACAAACAGCTTTGCAATAATAGAATGGGCCAATATTACCTGGCCAGAAAATTTTGCATCTCTTTACCTAGGAGCAAAAGGTACAGTTTTCATATCTATTATCTGGAGCTGCTATTTTTCTGCATCCATATTTCATCTGCTCTGATTCTGCATCTGCTTCTTTACTATGGTTATAACAAACACACAAATGTATCCTTTTCTCAGTGACTGTAGCAAGCTCTTACTCAGCTTTAATGATCAAAGAAGCTGGTATGCAAATCAAACTAAGTAAAGCATTGAAGCAAAGTTGTGTGGGCAAAAAGAACTGAAGGTAAGAGGAATAACTACCTAGAAAAAAAATCTTCAGACTGAAGTAACATGAAATGATTCAAAACACCATTTTCCAAAGATGTCACAGCACTGATTGCTTTAACAAGCATAGAGTGAAGGACAAAGCATTTTTTTCTTTTTCTTTTTGTTAATACTCAGTCACCTAATAATGACTTTTTTACTTACTATAATTCCACAATGTAAGATGAATTGAAGATCTAAATTTCCATCAAGACTGCCTCAAACAAATATAAGTTGGTATAGCACCTATTATTGATGGCATTGAAAAATATCCAGGGATCCTAGCCAGCATGGAACTTAGATCTTTTTAGAAAATGCTTATTACAGAGTGACCTTGATTTCATAAGCTTTTAACTATTTGTTTTCCTTTTATTACATCTCTTCTTCTGCTTATATAACTCAGGCATAATAGTACTTGACTCTCCAGCTATAAGTGGTTATATACCATGCTGCAGTGATGGATTCTTGTTATATACATTGATTGATAAATGTGCTGAGTCATGTTATATATATTGATGCTTGTATTGGGTAATGCTGCTTATTGTCTAAAAATGTCTGACCAGCATTCATCTTGGAGCTGTTCTAGTTTAGACATATGAGTCCTGAATCCAAGTCACATTGGACATTTTCTTATTTGTTAAAAACTCCCTGAATATCGACAACACTGGCCATCTAAGAATTTTGGAGTATGTTAACATCCCAAACATGATTGCTACATAAATGGCTCTTTATTTCTGTATGTACCTTTGCTCAACAAAAAGCTTATTTTATGCACCAACAAGTGAAGGGCATATTCCTTGGCTCAATATATGAGTAAAAATTAGTTTAATGAATATAGTTAACACAATTAGCATAATAACAATAATGTCTAACATTTATATACTGCCTTAAGGTTTGAAAAATGCTTTACATGTGTTATCTCATTAGCTGATAATTAGTCTAGCATCATAATCAATAAATCACATGGGAATAGCACTAACCATTTGTTTTGAGATTATGCAGAAATAGCACTGATACAGGAGACTGAAAACTTTGATTTGAATTCTAGTTTTGTCAGTTAACTGGGTGGTGCCTTGGCCAATATACTTAACTTTTCTAAACTTTAGTTTTCTAATCTATAAAGTGGGGATATTGATGGTTGTAATATCTATGTCCCCAGGTTATTGTGAGGAATAGTGCTTTGTAATCTTTGGAGTTATAAATGTTTTTATAAGAGAGAATTAAATGAGATAACAAAAGTACAGCACTTTGTAAGCCAGATACCATATAAATATGAGCTGTGATTTAACTGCAGATTGGGGAAAGCAAACCACTTTCCACAGGATTTCAAAGACCTTGACTATGCACCTGTAAAAACAGGAAGGAGATTGTGGATGGTGTGATGATCATTGAAGCATATCTCTCTTGTCGACCGTTGGGAAGATATTAACATGTATCATACTCAGTAGTCTAGTTGTATACATCAAAGTCAGAGATACTTGACCTGAAAGTCAGTAAAGCTTTCATTCCAGTCATGGAACAGCAGACACGCTTTTCTCCCTTAGCAACTACAGAAGTGCCAAGAACGGCACTGTGATTTGTATATTGTATTTGTGACTTTTGCCAAGGCATTTGACTTTGTTAACTGTGTTGATATATAAAAAATTAAAAGATTGGCTTCTCATAAAATATTCAAAAATCATGTAAATTCATTTACTATGTCTACTAGCACTCAAAGAGGATATCTTTTAAAATACTATTACTGTTTATTAAATATTTCCCCAGCAATCAAAGACTTTATTTTGGGTAATAGTTATCAATGCTGAGTGAAGCTATATTTAAGCTATGATTTCACATCAAAGAAAACAAAATGGAAAGAGTTCTGGATTTGGAGTCAAAGAACTGGGGTTCAAATCCCAGCTCCAAGTTCACCTGGATGACCCCAATTAGGCAAATAACTTAGACCTTCTGGATTTCAATTCCTTTATCTGTAAAATTAGCAGCTTGAGCTAAATAAATGGGCTGTAAGGTCCTTTCTATTTTTACATCTATGATCCTATGATAATTATTTGAGATATTTTATGTGTGGCTCATATAAACTTCTGGGTATCCTCAAGACCAAGCCCATATCTCCCCTTTAGGGTCCTAAGGGTAAACCTGAGAGATTATATAATATCTTTCCCTAATGCCATTAGCTTAAGCCCTGATTCTGGTGTGTTGTCTGTAATATCAATCACCAGTAATCAGTATTCCAGCATCATTTAACTAACAAATTGATTTGCAAAAGAATATTTACTAAAAATAACAAATGTATAAACCTTTTCCTCCAACACCTGGGGGTACCCTGTGCTATACTATCTCATGATCCCCAAAGATAGTTCAAACTGAAAAGAGTTTCTACATAGCACTTGCCCCACTAAGTTCACTTTTAAATTCAAGATAACCAAGCCACAGCCAGGTGGATTGTTAAATTTTCTACATGAACTTTACACCTTGTAAATTGGCAAACACTACAAATTAGGGCCTAATTTATTGTTTTGTTGATTGTCTAGACTTAAAGTGATAGAGAAAATGCTAATGTAGACTAAACTTAAAAGCATGTTCTGCATTTCTCCCTCCATCCCCACCCCAATCAGTTTACCAACACAGTATTAGATGAGCCCTTCCCTTTGATGGGACTTGTATCCAGCCTATAGAATCAATATACTGCTGAACTGGCCTTGGTCCTGGTCATTTTTTAGGGATATGCTATCAGATCACAAACTCTAGTCTAGACTCTGGCTTGGACCTCTGACAGTTAGATTTCCTGACTTTTAAAATTCACAAGGCTGTAACCTAATCATACTCTTTCATCTATAAGGTAGGAATAGACGCAATAGAGATAGAAGCAACAACAAGGACATGAGCTCATGGGCCACATGGTGGTGGTCCATGTGGGAAAATAAAGGGAAAAAGACAGAGGAGGGAGTGAAGCCATCTCATTTGCCTTTCACTTGAATATGATCACAGTTAGGCAAGAGGAAACACCTTGTCTGGTTTAGTACCTTTTGAATGCATTCTCAGTTCTGGTTCAGCAACCAATTGGAACTTTTCAGAATGCCTATGTGTGCTCTGAATGCAAAGCAGGACCCTTCCATTACATGTCATTTTACCTTTTTTAAATCAAACCTTGTCCCTTCCAAATGGGTTAGCAGCAGGATTAGCATGATATGCAAATTCTGAGAATGGGATTACATTGGCCAGAGCCCTGTATGTGCCAAATCAATTTAACTCAATTAATATTTAAGTGCCTACTATATACAAGACACCATACAAGGCACTATACTAGACCTCGAGATACAATGACAAAAATGCAAAAGGTTCTGCCTTTTTCTAGTTTACATCTCACTTGAGAAATAAAACATACACACAGACAAGTAAATATAAGGTAATTTGAGGGGAACCAAGTAGTTAGAACCGGATCTGTCAGGGAAGGCTTAATGTAAGTGGCATATGAGCTGAGGTCTGAAGAAGATAATCATTCTGAAAAGTAATGATGAGGAGACAGTGTAGGGAATGGCTTCTGTAAATGATTATAGGCAGGAGATGGTAAATTGAGTTCGTGAAAGAACCACAAGGGTAGTTTGACACAAACAGAACATAAACACAAGTAATATGAAATAAGGCTAGAAAAATAGGTTATGTGAAGAACCTAAAACACTAGGATTTTAATCCTAAAAACAATAGGGAATGACAAGTTTTTTAAGCAAAGGAATAAAATGGTCAGACCTATGACTTGGGAAAATATTGGCAATTTATGTATAAGAAAAATTTGAAAGGGGAGGTTCTAAAGGCAAAGTGACCAATTAGGAAGCCTATATAATAGTCCTTCCAAGAAATGATGATTTGAACTAGAGTGATTACATGAGTGGAAATATGGGGACTACTGGAAGAGATATTTTGGAAAATGAATCAACAAGGCTTGTCACCTAATCAGATATGAGTAAGAAAAGAGTCAAGGATGATTTAGATTATAAACTTGATTGACTGAAAGAATAATGGGGCTCTCAACAGAAATAGGGAAATTTTTTGGTGGGATAAGTTTAGGTGGGAATATTAACTAGGTTTAGTTGGTTATGTTACACAAAAGTTAGAATCCCCTAAAGACTGTTAGGTCTATAGCAGGTAGTATGCTATTGGATGTCCCATTAAATGATAGAAAGAATCCCCAAAGGCAATATTAAGGATATGTAACATTTGCCTACAATCATGAGAAATGATAGTGAAAAAGCACTCTGCATGGAGCATGACATAACGGGACACTATGCAGCTATTTGAGAAACACTCAATGTATAAATCAGTATCTGAAAAGAGGACAGAACAAAGCAGATGAAGTAGATTGTGAATCCAAAAAAGGTAATCAGGAAGTCTACAAATGAACAATTAAGTTTATTTCTTGTTTATTAAGAATAATAGGCACTACTTGATGCTATATGCAAATTAGAATAATAAAGGATAGTCTACCTCTCACATCTATGGAGAAGAAAGGAATTTGTGGCGAAAAAAGAACCAGAACGCATTATGATATGCAAAATGAATAATTTTATTAAGTTAAAAAGTTTTTGTACAAACAAAACCAATGCAGACAAAATTAGAAGGGAAACAGAAAATTGGGGAAAGCATATTTATATCCATATATTTTATATCCATATAAAGGCCTCATTTCAAAATATAGAGAGAATTGATTCAAATTTATAAGAATACAAGCCATTCTCTAACTGATAAATGGTCAAAGGATATGAATAGATAATTCTTAGATGAAGAAATTGAAACCAATTCTACTCATATGGAAAAATACTTTAAATCACTCTTGATCAGAGAAGTGCAAATTAAGACAACTCTGAGGTATCACTATATACCTCTCAAGTTGGTTAAGATGATAGAAAAAGGTAATAAGGGTTGGAAGGGATGTAGGAAAGCTGGGACAATGTTTTAGATAGAGAAAAGCATTTTCTCTATCACTTTAAGTCTAGACAATCAACAAAACAATAAATTAGGCCCTAATTTGTAGTGTTTGCCAATTTACAAGGTGTAAAGTTCATGCTGAAAATTTAACAATCCACCTGGCTGTGGCTTGGTTATCTTGAATTTAGAAGTGAACTAATACATTGTTGATGGAGTTGTGAATTGATTCAACCATTCTGGAGAACAATATGGAGCTATAATTAAAGGGCTAACAAACTGTGCATACTCTTTGATCCAGCAGTGTCTCTACAGGGCCTGTATCCCAGAGAGCATAAAAAAAAGGGAAAAGGACCCACATGTGCAAAAATGTTTATAGTAGCCCTTTTTGTAGTGTGGAGGAACTGGAAACTGAGTGGATGTCCATCAATTTGGAGAATGTCTGAATAAGTTATAGCATATGAATGTTATGGAATATCATTGTTATATAAGAAACAATCAGCAGGAAGGCCTAGAGAAATTTACATGAATTGATGCTAAATGAAGTGAATAGAACAAAGAGAACATTATACACAACAAGATTATACAATCATCAATTCTGAAGGACTTGGCTCTTTTCAACAATGAGGTGATTTAGGCCAGTTCCAATAGACTTGTGATGGAGAAAGCCATCTGCATCCAGAAAGAATGGGGACTGAATGTGGATCATAACATAGTATTTTTATCTTTTTGTTGTTTTCTTGCTTTTTGTTTTCTCTTTTTTTCCTTTTTGATGTGATTTTTCTTGTGCAGTATGATAATTGTGGAAATATGTATAGAAGAATTGCACATATTTAATATATATTGAATTACTTGCTGTCTAAAGGAGGGGGTGGGGGAAAGAGGAGAAAAAAAATTGGAACATAAGATTTTATAAGGATGAATGTTAAAAACTATGCATATATTTTGAAAATTAAAAAAGAATAATAGCTACTCTTTATATTAAATTCAAGCTGCATTTGTGGTCTTCTGAAGGAACCTGTTGTCAATTGCAAGGTATATATTATATATCAATAAATTTAATTTAAAAATGTTTTAAAATATTGCTTTTTGTGATCAGTCTTGCATGCAATTATTCAAAACATACTAAATGCTTGCTACACTGAAATAGTTTGATGTACAGGAAATTCATTTAAAGGCTCATATAACATTTTTGTCCAATAGTTGGGAGCATGCATTTAAAAGTGAAGAACCAACATTACAAAAATAATGACAAGCATATGTTGAAGATATGAACCTAAATACTGATAAGGTTGGATGAGTTTTACAGGTGTTTGTTGTTTTATCATAATTACACTATATTTAAAAAGATATTCAAAAGCTAATGGTAATGATTTGGGGGGAGTGATATAAGATAATGCTCCTAAATATTACTCTAACCCAAACTTCCCATGAAGAGGTAAGCCTGAATAATAAGATTAAATACAAAGATAAATATTAGCATCTGGCAGTAATGTCCAGGATGAAGTAGATCTAGAATGGGCAGGGTATCATGGACTGGGTTATAAAAAAGAATGTAGTCATGTTTTGACTATGCTTCCCCTGTCTAGCTGTATAACTTTGATCAAATAATGTCATTGCTCTGAATTTGTTTTCCTGTCTCTAAATAAAGGATTAGACAAGAAACCCTTTTCTAGATCTGATTTTAGGAGTACGAAAATTAGAGAAGCAGGTGGAAGAAATTGGATTGTACTGAAAAAAGTAAGGAGGGAGAACCAAGGATATATTCTAAAATTTATTAAGAGCAACATAGGTAATGACCTAGGTGGAAATGAAAAGCAAAGAAATTCTATAACACTATAAATGTAACAAAACACTGTGAAGTTTTTAAAACCTTTACTGTTATTATGTGACTAGCATCTTGTAAATAGGAAAGTTTATTTAGCTCTTTTTCCCTCTCAGGCAATTGGGGTTTAGTGACTTGCCCAGAGTCATACAGATAGTGTTAAGCTTCTGAGGTCACATTTGAACTCAGATCTTCCTGACTTCAGGACTGGTGCTCTATTATTGCTCCATGTAGTTGCCCTTTAGCTCTTTTCTCTCTCAATTATATTCAGCTTCCCAAGCTTCAATAGGCTGTGTTTTAAAGACAAATTTACTAGAATTATAAAATTTAAAAAATTAATTCCTACCAAATTAGAATAAAGAAGTTGCTTTGACAATAAAAATTTTGAATTACAGAGCATTTTAAGATCACTTTTATTATTATTTTTTGCTTTTTTTGCTGAGGCAATTGAGGTTAAGTGACTTGCCCAGGGTAACACAGCTAGGGAATGTTAAGTGTCTGATACCAGATTTGAACTCAAGTCTTCCTGACTTTAGGGCTGGTGCTCTATCCACTGCGCCACCTCACTGCCCCACTTTTATTATTTTTATGGCTAATTTATATTCAAAATTAAGATATTTTATGGATACTAAGTAAGCAAAATAAATCAACTAAAAAGAAATGGTCATCCAGAAAGGGTCATATCATTTGATTCATTGAATTCAACAAAGATTTTACAAAGTACCAATTATGGGAAGATTTTGTGTTAGGCAAAAAGGAAATGGTCCCTACTTTTAAAACTTTTATATTCTATTGGAGGAATGAAATAGGAATGAAAATGGATCTAATACAAGAGAAAAAGAAAAGGAATAAGAAAACTAATAAATGGGAAGGTTAAAGGTTTCATGAAGAAGTGGTATCTAATCTACTTTGTTAAATTTAAATCCATTTGCCCCACAGACTCTGTATATTTGGAGGAGGGTGACCCCATATTTGAGAGGAATGTTTTGTTGCAACTGTTCTTACCATACTACCATAGTAAACACTTTTGTTACAAGCTAATTAACAGGAGTGAAAGATTGTGAGAAGCTCTCACCAATTGTTCATAAACAAAAAATTCTAAACCTTTAGAATTATTTTTACACCCCAAGCAGTAGTAATCATCCCATTTCAAGTGTCCGGTTGGAATGGTTCCAGAGGGCATACTATATTTAACTTTTGAGAATTCCTATGCCCTAATATTAAAATGCTTCTAATTTTTAATTTCTTAAGCACTTAATTTTATAAAAGTTTTCAACTTTAAACTACAGTCTTTTTATTATATTTTATTATTAGATTTCAAGGTAAGATACATAACTGGATATAGGATTACTTTCTAGGATTTAGTCTGAGCAGGTCTTTTACATTAAGAACAGTTTTATTGAAACTTGGTGTGCATATTTATATTAATCAAATGTAAAGGAAAAAAGAATACTGATATAAGCTGGACTGACAAATTATTCATTTACAATGAGATCTATATCTGGCCAGTTAACCAGATTCTGATTTAAGTAGGGTATAAATTTTCATTGGGGTAATGAGGTATTTAGACAATTAAATTAAGATCAATAAATTGACCAGTGTATACAGAATTCAAGGACACAAAGGCAAAGGAAGCATGGATATGATAACAAATTACCCTTCTCCAATATAGTTTTTACAGGAGAAAAAAGTTCTACCATTTAATATCTGTGTTACCTTCTACAAGGTACTTAACTTCTCAAATATTTGGATTCCTAAAATGTTAAATGATGGTGATGGAATAGTTGACTCAGTTGTTTTCTAGATTTAAGTTCTATGATTTTGTCTACCTCAAGACAATTGGATGCTAAAATTGTTAGGGCCTTCTTTCCTCCTACCAAACTAGAAAAACAGTTTTTAATCCTTTAATCCTCCTTTGTCTAGACTTCCTTATATAGTGTTGATATTAACTCTTTTTCTTAGTTACCTTATGTTAATTTCACTCAAAACAAATTTTTCTTCCACCTTTGCTGAATTCACTTTTCTTGAATTAGTGGTATCTTCTTCCGGGCCTAGTTCCTATTTCCATCTTTTGAATTCATTTACTCAAAAGAGGCACATTGGAGAGAGATTGCTAGTTTAGATTCAGGATGACAAATTCAAATTTCACCTCTGAAACAAAGTGATCATGCATGACCTTAGAAAAATCAATAACTTAACCCTCTCAGTGTTTTAGGAAACTAAACTTTAAATTGCAGAAAATATACAAACCTGCAGTGACAATGAACTTCAACAGAGAATTCCTTTATCAGTAAAGTCATAGATCCAGTCTTCTTATAAAAACACTGAATATCTACTATGCACAATACTGTAATGGATTCTGTGAAAGATACAAAAATTAACGAGATATATTGCTCTTTTCAATCAACCACCAAGAATTTATTAAGTGACTACTATGCTTGAAGTAGTTGGCTAACTATAAAACTTAAATGTTCAAGTGCCCACTATGTGCCAGGAACTGTGCTAAACATAAGGAATACAAATACCAAAAGGAAAGTCCCTCTCTGTAAGTAATTTATAATCTAATTAGGGAAGACAAAACACAAAAGAAAACTGAAAAAGAGGAGTGAGCTGGTAAGGATTGGTAACCAATGAGGTCATGGTGGAGAAGTCATAGATGTTCCAAAGTAATTCAGCCAAGTAAAAAATGAAAAGTCTAAGCTAAGCTCTCTCCTTAATTGGAAGTTTGTAGTTCATTCATTCAAGAATTCTATCCAATGTTGCATATATCAACTAGTATTATATATATATGTGTGTGTGTGTGTGTGTATGTGTATGTGTGTGTGTGTATCATACTTGTTTTCAGTTCAGAGATATATTCCACATCTTGCTAATAATTCTGTCAGTACTGAAGATGAGCCTTTGATGTCATAATAAGCTAAAGATAAGTAAAAGAACTTCAAAATTACTCAAAATGATCTATGCAATTCTTTTTTTCAGCACTAGGCTTAGCTCATCTGCACAATCTTCTGTCTTAGACAAAATGATGGATAACTTGCATAAAGTATCCATCCAAAACAGGATTCAAAGAACATAAATTCTGGCTGGAAAGATTTGATGGAGGTTAGAGGATTTCAAAAGGCAAATATATGAACTATATAAAAGTGGGGGAGAAAAAGGACAGAAGCCAAGGTATGAAGATAAAAAATATATACTCTCTACTTAAGGATGTTTCCAAGTGAGTGTCCAGTGTAATCAGAATGTAGAGTATTTGCAAGAGTATACAGTTAGACATATGATCAAAAAGGCTGGATCATACAAGGACTCAACCTAAGGTTTCTAAACTTTATTTGGAAATCAATGATAAACTACTAAAGATTTTATGGGAAATTAATCTATTTGATAGGTTGGCAGTTGAGTGCTTGGGAAGAGGCTCAAGGTATAGACCCAACGGGAAGCTATTAGAATGTGATCAACTTAAATGAAGACAGTAAATGAAAGGAATGAAAAAATTTAAGATATTGCAGGTATGACTTTAGCATGGTGCCTGGCATATAGAAGTTATTTAATAAATGTTTAAGTGACTGAATAAAATCAGTTAGACATTGGAACTGGTTGAGTGTGATCTGTGTATGCCATTTAATCTAGGTCACCTAATAAAAGAGTAAGACTGAAATTTACCATTGGATTATTCATTATTCTAATACTGAGTGATCTGATTGATAGGTGCTGATTTGTCATTTAGTATGCTTTTGGCAACTCTTAGGCAAAACTTAAGAAGATTTTCTCTTTCCATTCCCTTCCCTCAAAAATGCAAAGGGAATCTTTGTTACTCAGCTGGACCAAAGAAAAATTGCTGTGGAAAAGATTAATTTTTTTCTTTTGGGGGGTATCTCTCCCAAGGTCTTCCCAAAGTTGAATTTTCAACATTTTTTTCTCACTTTATTTTACTTTCAAATCCCACCAATCAAAGAACAAACATCTATCAAAAAGTCTACCTATCGGTGTTAACTACTGGGGATACAAAGACAAAAGCCAGATATTCTCTGCTTTTAAGGGGATTCTACCAAGGGATAAAAAAATGCTCAAAGATTAGTAAATAGTATCCAATTGGTCCCCTGAGGACAGTTACTTCTCTCCTTGGGGGTATGTAGGATTTGAGGGAAATGGGGAGAGTATTTCCATTGCTTTAGCTCTGGAACTCTCACTAGTGTGCTTATTACCAGGTTATCAGTTGATATTAAACAGCCAGGCAGTTATTTTTGTTAAAAATCTTACTAAGGTAAAAGTATAGTGGTATAACCACCGCCACCATCAAACTCCCCTATTCCCTTCCCTCAGACAAACAAAAGTACATAGTCCAGGTTCCATAAGTACATAGAGTCCAGGTGCCTGGGTTATGCTTAAAGCAAAAAAGTAACAGTTCCTGGAAATCTTTTTTCTTAAAGTCCCCCCCCTTTTTTTTCCCTTTGAGAAGGACTCATATTTTTCCTTAACTGTGGTGTAGACTATTGCTACACTTTTTTGTAAAGTCCTGAATCTGTTGCCTCTTTGGGTCTAGTTTGTCCTCAGTTTCCTATGCAGAAATTGCTATTCTGGGATACTACTAGGACACTGATGAGAAATCCAAATCTTCTGAAGGACAAAGGAATAGGGAACAGGCAGAAACTGTTTTGATCATTTTCCCCACCTCCCACAGTGATTCCAGCTTGATTGAATTCTCTATTTTAAGCTGTCAGGTACTGATAAAGATGCTTTCTAAGCTCAAATAATGGACATTTATCTAATTACCCAAACTAATGGATATTTTACAAAACCAACACAGGGTGTTATTAGAGCATACATTTGCTCAAGACATTTGATGTAGATGTTGTCACCTAATAAAGGTACCAGGGTTAGAATATTTTGATTAGCTCAACTGACACTTCCTGCCCTTCCGCCCTCCCCCTTTACACTAAATTCACCCTCTCCTGGACTCTCTATGTACTTGTGGGAGAATGTGCCTCTATTTTGACAGATATTATTAAATATTATTTTGGGGAAAATCCAGGATTTTTTCCCTTCCTCATTTGGGTTGGGCCGAAATTTAGTTCTCTGAAGGAATAGAAAGATTAAAGTTTGGAATTGTTACCCCACCCAACTAAAAGAACTTCATAAAAAATTTAATCTAAGGTGAATTCCAGACCATTGTTTCACTTAGCCAGGTCTAAGAAGAAGTAGAGTTTGTCTGGACTGCTCAAGGCTGGGGGTGGTCTGGGAGAGAGTGAGCAAAGCCACCTCTCTCAGCCCCTCTCTAGAATGGGTCCACCTCTCATTATAATATTTATTCTTCTCATTGTTAACTAAAGTTGATTGCCACCTCCTAGAATTTACACTCTTCCAACTGCATATAAACATTGACCTCTTTTACTAATTATCTGCATGATTAATAAATTACCTAGAAACTACATCTCTCCAAACTTTTTATGTCAAAATCCTTAAACAAAAATAAAATCTGGCTGATTAGCTATTAACAATTGACAAGTGAATAAGTACAATTGACAAGTGAATAAGTGGAAACACTGTGCTTCCTTCAATAGTCAGTTGTTATTAACTAACCAGCTAACTAGCTCTACAAAAGATACTTTCACTCTGGCCTCCCAGAGTTACTGATAGAATCCTTTAATTGGGGGGGGGGGATAGTAGTCACCTTCTGGGAACCTATCTTTCCAATGTGGATGTTTGGGAAAATAACTCCAGAACCTATGCTACATAAACAAAATGAATACACAGTGATTTGGAGAGGGGCTAATAACCATTTAATCAATCAATTAAAACAAACAAACAAACACCTTTTAAAGAAGTTGGCAGTCCTTGAAGCTGAATATTAAAGGAACCTAGAGGTTCCAAGAGGTGAGGAGGAAGAGGATTTAGGGTTTCATCTGGTTCTAATGCATAGAGGCAGCACATAGAGTTATCAAATACAGGGAAAAGCAAATAAACCAATTGAGTTGAGAGGGAGTGTGAGAGGAAGTAATGTGCAAGCAAGGTGGAAAGACTGAACAAAACAGATGATGAAGGTCTTTTAAATGCCAAACTACATTTGGTTGTTTATCTTAAAAACAATGAAGTGCTGCTAAGGCTTCTTAAGCAAGGAGAACATCGTCTAGCTAGTGTTAAGAATACTTATTTGACAACTGAGTAGAGGATGGATAGGGAGGCCAATTTGAAAATTATTACAATAACGGTCCAGGTGAGAAACGCTGTAAACTTGGACTAAGATAGTTATGGGTATACGGAGAAAAATAGGAAGGAACGCAAGAAATGTTGGGGAGATGGATTCAATAGGATCTGGCAACTGTGGGTGATGGGGATTGAAATTAAGAAGAGGGTGATTCCAACTTGACAAGAATGGATGTGCCCTCAACAGAAACAGGGAAGTTAGAACATGAAGAAGCAGATGTTTACAGTAAATAAAGAACCAGAGCTTCAGCATGACCAAGAGTCAAACCCTGCCTCTGATACCCTTGTCTATGTGATACTGCAAGTTATTTAAAATCTCGGTTTCCTGGTCAATTATGACTAAACTGTTTAATTGGTATTAACTAAACTCATTAATTAGTATTTTATACACCAACATCGTAGTTCTCGACTAGTGGAAATTCCACATGGAGGATCTTAAGAGCGGATTTATCGCTTTCTAAAATGTTTTCTAAAAAATAATGGACTGGGTGCTTCTGCTGGTTAGTCCCATCTTTCTGAGGGGAGCAGAAAAGGTGTATGCATGCTGAAAAATGATCACAGGGAGCTAACCTCTCAAAAGTAAGGCAGGTGGTCACCAGTAAGCCTCAGGCTCCTTGTAGATAAATGGGGTTGGAGGTTTACACCTGCTAGGTTCCTCCCACTGAGTCTGGGGTGCGGGCTTCCTGGTCCTTGAGAAAGAACGGTTTTAGAGAGCTTTGGAGTCAGGAGAAAGGGGTTCAAATCGTATTCTTGGGCTCGTGCCTTAACCTCTTCGGGCCTCAGTTTCCTCAACTGTGAAGTGAAGGGGGTGAAGGGAGTTAGAGAGCTGAGGGATGGGTGCCCTCTAAGGGCCCTTCCGCTTTCAGGCCAGAAATCTCAGGGGGCCGCGCCCCGCCTCCCGCAGCCCTGCAGTGGCGGCCATGGTCACGGCCATGGCGGTGTGGCGGCTCCCGGCGGTAGCAGGGGGATCCTCGCTGGGGACTCGGCTCCCCCCCGGCTCCACGCTGTGCTCCGCCTCCGGACCAGAAGGCGGTGGCGGTGGCGGTGGCGGTGGCGGTGGCGGTGGCAGTGGCGGCGGCAGCGGTTCCGCAGCGCGGCCCCCAGGAGGTCCGGAAGGCACCAGGCCCGAGCCGCCCGAGAGCCCCGAACTCACGACGGAGGAGCTACGGATCGCCCGGCTGCACGCTGCCGCCTGCGCGGTGAGCTCCCTCCCTCCGCTTCTCTCGTAGGAGGCCGCGCGCCTGCGCTGCCCCCGCACCCGCTTCCTCCCGGCTTCAGGCCGCCGCCCCGCCGGAGTCTGAGTGTAGGCGCGAGGGAAGCGAGGAGGCGCCCTTCCGGGGCCCGGGCTACCGCGCAGCGCCTGGCCCTCCTGCTCCCCCGCTCTGGCTTCGCTTTCCCGGTCTCCTCCCCAGGCCGATCCCAGCGGGTCAGCTAGCTGGTCCCGGAGGTGTACGCTCTGCCAACCACTCCGCAGGGCCCGGGCGGGGAGGAGACGCAGGCTCACCTAGGTGCACCTGGAAAGGTGCAAGTAAGAGAATGTGGGGAAAGCCAGGGGCTCTCTGCATGATGACCTTATATAAGCCAAATGCACCACACTCAATTCTCTCTCTCTCCGTGTGTGTGTGTGTGTGTATACGCGAACCCACGTGGCTGTGGACCCAGAGGGCAGAGTAGGAGGAAAAGTTGCATGTTTATTTCACGTGTGAAAACAAAATCCTGTTTTAGTGAGCAAATGATGTCATCAGTGCAGCAAGAATACAAAACATTTCCAAGTGCATCGTTACACACTTAACCCAGAATGTATTCAAAGTAAGCGCTTCTCTATAATAGGAACAATCTCTTCCCTTTCTTCTTCTACTTATCCTCCCCCGTTCAACATAAAAAAGAATATTTGGAAGGAAATTAGAATCAGTAGTTTCCAAGAGACACTTAAACTCCATTTTCATGTCCTGGGCCTTTTGATAATTGTTTAAACCTGATGTCCAAGACAGTCCTCTGAGAATAGCTGTAGTCAAAACTCTGGTATAACCCACGCGTGAATAAAGGTTTCCCTGTACCATTCCTTTCCTTTGGAAGGGAATGGGAAGACTAACTGAGAATCCTATCAGAGGAATCGAAATCGAGTAAGGATTTATTAATGTTATTTATCAAAAGGAAAGGTAAGTGGAAGAACTATACTCCTTCAAAATCTTATTTCTTTTGTAAAGAAATTAGTGTGTACTATACATGCAGACTTCCTAAACGGCTTCTTTTCTGAGGCTAAAATGTCTTGCTTTAAAATCTTCTAGTTACAAATTTCCTGGGATTGTCAACAAATTGTTGGCTATTTTGTTGTTTCATTTTTAAGGGTTGGAAATAACTCCTATTCTTTCCCTTTATTCTAACTTTATTCTAACATAGGTGAAGGCAAGTTCTTTTTCTTTCTTTCTTTCTTTTTTAATAGCCACAGAAATCTAAAGTGTGATGGTGCCTATCTCTCACCTCTAGATATTTTCTTTGGTGGTTTCCCATGTCTAAAATGCTATGTTTTCTCATTTCTGCCTACTAGATTCCCTGGCTTCCTTTAACTCTCATCTAAAATCCTATCTTCAATAAGAAGTCTTTCCCAACCCCTTTTATTTTTGGTGCTTTTCCTCTTTTTATTATTTTTCATTTATTGTGTATAGTTTGTTTTTTATATATGTTGTCTCCCCAGTTAGAATATGAGTTCCTTAATGGCAGAAATTATCTTTTGCCTTTTTTCCCCCCTCAATGCTTAGCACAATACCAGGTACTTAGGTGCTTAATAAATGTTTATTGACTGCCTTCACCTAATGACTGAAAGTAACATTCCTTTTTACAAGAGAAAGTCACATTTCTCGGTGTCCTGGCCCAAATGATTGTCAGAGAGTCCACAAGTAAAGCCAGTAGTGTCACAGTTGTGACTTTTCTTCTTAACAACAAACCAAGGCTCCCTTAAAAACCTTGCTTCAAAGCTACAAAGAGAGCTTGCTCTTTTACTTTCCCCCTTTTGCTTTGATGATGTGAATTTTGCTCTTCATCCAAACTGTCAGCACCTCGGGTGCAGATTCATCCACCCACCACCATTATGAAATTCATTTACTGAAGACAAATTAAATTCTTATGGACAAAGGTTCTCAACTAGAGTGGAACGCACAGATCAAGAGTAATCTGTTAGGTTGCTGGGTGACCTTAGAAGGCTCCCAGAGACTATTGAAAAGAGATGGCAGTAGAGAGGATGGGGGGAGGGAATTGCTGCTGATTCCTAAACTTAGATCTAGTTTACAAAGTAAAGAACGAAGAGATGGTAAAGTGATCAACATTCATGCCCTCAGTTTCCAAGAGGTCTTTCCTTGTGAGTATCAAGGATTTTGGAGGCATTATGGGCCTATTTTTCAGAATGGTTTGCTTTTTAATCCTCCTTCTAGCTACCTCTAAGACAAAGGTTATAATGCTTTAACACTGAGCTCTCTCATTTTTATCTTTTCATCTAATGGAGGAGAGAAAACTTGAGGGTTAAGTCATCATAAAATATTTAACATTAAAGATGATTATTTCATTAAAATAATTTAAATATTTCTGTTTCACATAAATAATCTGAATGTATCCCCCCACACACATATCAAAGATGTTTGAATGGCCTGTCAATGATTATGAAGGGAATTTTTTTTCAAGAATGAGTGGTAAAAATTACTGCATGTCCAGAAGACTATATTAAAACACCCAGAAAAGGCATGCCTATGAAAATGTGAGACCAGCATTATATTGAGGTACATATAGTTGAATTCCACTCAGAGAGGCAGTGAAATTTACTCTTAACTAAATCCTTATTTTACTAACTTTGCAAATTATAGTGTTTCTTTAGCATTGACTGCTAGGATAAGAGTAACTTTTGATCAAACAGCAGTTGAAAGTAATAAGTATTAATATTTTATAAACTTTTTTCAAAATAAGTCATTCTAAAAAATGTAAAAAAAGTATAATGATATATAGCATATAAAGTGTAATGAAGATGGTTAAATTACAGCATATGTTATGCTTTCTCTAGAACAGCTGTTTCTTTTCATTGGTATCTTTTCTGGAAACTTAAGTCCCTATATATAAATCTAAGTTGAACTTCACATTCAAGGAAGCTCTCCTCCACTTTGAGAGGATTATCCATTTTCTGAAGTATAAATTCTAAGGAGAGAAGTGTAAATTGCCCCGGGAAACCAGATGAAGAATACTTAAGCCAGAATTGGGTGCAGTTGATTTTTTGGTTTCTTATATTTAATTTTGTTTTCCCCAAGTTGTGTATTTTCTTCCATAATGTAAATAATGCAAAGTGACTCAAAAGCAATTGTTAGTCATTAATGGACTGAGTTCCAGAGGATATTTATAGAAAAATTATAGTCTCTTATGAATAGAAGGTAACGTGTGAATATGAAGATTATAGAGATTTCTAACATTTTAATTATCTTATTATTTTTAAGGCTGGCCAACTAACCTATGTGGATCCAACCACTGGCTATTTAGTACTCACCCAAGTTGCCCATTTGCAGAGAGGGGATTGCTGTGGTTCTGCCTGCAGACACGTGAGTAGTAAACTCTCCCATTATTGCTGCTACTTGCCTTGCTTCTGTAACTTCGTAAATAGGTATTATTTGAAAAACAAGTCAAATAAAAAAGCTAAATGAACCTACTGGACACTTTTCACAAGCTACTTTAGCCAAAGACAATGAAGTCCTTAAGGACCAATGAAGGACCTTTAAAGTTAATAGAATTTTGCCCGATTTCACCTGAACTTCAGTTCCTTGAAATGCTGTGATTTGAAACTCACAGGAGTTCATCCTTACAGAGAAACTTTTCGTTGTTTTTCAAGTTAAGTTGCATTCACTAAACAGCCCAAAGGGTAAATTGCTAAGAGCCAGTATATTGCAGGCTTTGTTTCTTGGGTTTGCTTTGGGTGCTTTTTTTTCTTTCCTTCTTTCTTTCTTTTTTAATTTCTTTTTTCCTTCTGTTTTCTTTCTTTTTCTATTTCTTTCTTCTGGTTTCTTTTCCCCTTTCCTTTCCTTTCTCCCTTTTACTTTTCCCTTTCCCCTTTCACTTTCCCCTTTTCCCTTTTCTTTTTCCCCTTTCCTTTCAGCCTTTCCTTTCCCCTTTCTTTTCCTTCTTTCCTTTCCCCTTTTCCTTTCTCCCTTTCCTTTCCCCCTTTCCTTTCCTTTCCCCTTTCCTTTCCCCCTTTCCTTTCCCTTTTCTCCTTTCTCCTTTCCTTTCCTTTCCTTTCCTTTCCTTTCCTTTCCTTTCCTTTC
>JAJPUD010005992.1:0-21742 GCA_023553655.1 Myrmecobius fasciatus | reverse complement strand
GAGAGAGAGAGAGAGAGAGAGAGAGAGAGAGAGAGAGAGAGAGAGAGGTCTTCCCATCTAGTAGTTTTGTTTATTTTGATTTAACAGAGAGGTACCTTGGCGAGAAACGAGGAACAACACCCATCTACTACTGGCAGGCTTAGTCGCCGCCTCTCGGTGTTCTCTTCCTTACTGAGGAGTCAAGTTTTGGGGGGAACACCTGAGTACTCAAGGTAAGATTACGCCAGGTTTTTTTTTTTCTTCTGCTTTCCCTGTAGCTGCGGGTGAATGTTGTTGTGTGTCATCCCCCTTTTAACAGCATAGGATGGCCGATTCCCCTAGTGTAATCTCAGGCAAACGTCTAGTGTCTTTTCCCCGCCTCCCCTCAGCTTCAGAAGACTGAGCCTTTCTAGATCCTAAAGGGGAAAAGTCTCATTTGCTAGGGAGCTGCATCCTTCACCTGAGTTTGCGGTTGACTGCAGCTAGAGGTTGTGACTGTGATTACCGGCGTTAGTCTCTAACCTTGTTTAACCAAAGACGGTGCTGCTTAGAAAACACTGTGATCTGATCTGAATGGGAATCTAACGCGCTGCTTTTAATTACAGTGGCGGGCAAGTACCTTTAAAGTTGAGATAAAATTAAGCCTTAAGGATGCTGAACGGCACCACTCTAGAGGCAGGTCAGTTATACACGACATCCTTTCTCTTTTTCTTTATGTTCTTCCTTTCCCACCCTACCTCCCAACCCCGCGATTGCACTTGCGTATATCTGTATATTTGTGTCTGTGTCATGAGTTTGTGATTTTGTCCGGATGTTTCTGCTCTCCTGCGTGGTAGGGGGGATGAATCTGCATGTATTTAATTTTAATTTTTAAATATTCAGTAACTTTACAATGAGAAAGACGCAGAGTTGTTGATATACAGAATGGGATTCCCTCTCTTCCCCCCATTTAGTTTTCCTCTCGTGTCCTTATGTATCCTTTCTTTCCTTTTTTTGTGAATGAATGTCTTTGCACTTCTCCAGGATTTAGTTCTCGGTGCAGGGCACAGTCCAAGGAATTGGATCGACAGGATAGATATCTTACTCTATTGTAAGGGAGGATTTCATTCCTGTCCGAATGAGCATATAGTTACTGGAATGAAAGAGGTAGAAGGAACTGCTGGAAAAATGACATTGCCTGATGAAAAAGCGATAGGAAACAAGAGACAGTTTCTGGCACTGCATATATCTTAAGTACAAGCTCAATTCAAGTAACATGGTGATTCATCTAAAACTGAGAAATACTATCAATTTGATATGTTTTTATCCAGTTAAGTAGCAAGACAATTCTTATTTTTCCCTCATCCCTTATGAGAACCAATACTTTTTACTGGTTGGTGATTTGAGGTGTGATTTGGTATGAATATGGAGAGACTCACTAGTAAAAGATTTTTAGTTTTTGAAAGTATTTTTCTGTCATCAGCATCTACCCTACTCTAGGGTAGGAGCTTTAGGAAAGAAGGGGTTTAGAAGAAATGAAAATTCCTCCCCAACCAATGAAAGATTTGATGAGGGAGATGGGTGTGTATTGCAGAGGGGAGAGGTGCTGACCTTTCCAGCTCAAGGAACAATGCTTCTGAGTTCTGAGGGAAGTTGTTCATGAAGTTGCCTTAGACATAAGACTGAACTGTGGCTTGGCTCCCCGTGGGAGACTGACTACTTATGACAAAGGCGGAGTGTATTCTCACCTCTCACTTCTCATCCTCCTTTCACTCTGTCCTGAAATTCCCACCCTGAAAAAATCTGTTACAGAGTTGCTGAGGGTCATGTTCAATCATCCCTCTTTAGTTAGGACATTTGTGGTCCAGTATTCCATGACCTGTAGGGATACCAGTCACCATTAAGAAACCTCACCCAACAAAGATTCACTTTGGTTCTTAGGGCGTTGCCAGAGGTCCCAAGTTGTTTCCAGATTAGATGATGGTCATTGAAGACTATGAGGTTTTCATCAGGTGCCAGCATTTAGCACAATGCTCGACACATAATAGGCTGTTAATAAATGTTTGTTTATTGAGCTAGAAAAGGGAGCTAGGTTTTGATGGAGCTGAGAAAAAAAAAAGGTAGGGAGGGCTTTGACCTGGGATGCTCTGAATGGTTAACAAAACATTTGACGACCTTAGATGGTTCCAAAAAATTTCACAATTCCCATCCTTGTAGCAAAAAATGCCTGTACATTTTAGGGAAAGGGAAATCCAGCCTTGTCTAACTGGAGGATTAAAGCAGGTAATTTGAATTTGTGAAATTTTGTTTTATTGCCTCAGGAAAAAGGGCTCTAGCTTTAGATTTTATCCAACAAACACGTAGATTGACAAATTAGTTGATTTGTTTTCAATCATTTGATTTGTGTTTGTCAAAAGTGATTTTCTTTCCTAATCAAACATTTTGTCTTGCTACTGCTACAAGGTAAGGACATTTTAGGACTACAACTTTACCTTGGTGTTCTAAGGTTTTCTTGGAGAACTCTAGAAGACTCATCTGAATATTGTTCAAAGCAAGCCTAGACTTTCTGTTTTGGACCCTTTCAATGTTTATAATCCCTAACCTAAAGAAACGCTGGTCTTCTTGGAGCCAACAGCAGCATTGGCAACAGTAGCATAAGAATGACTGGTGGAGCAGAAAGAAAGGAGCCTATAATTAATTAAGTGTGCCCAATTTAAGGGATTTAGTCGCTTCTGAGTTGACTTGAGCGATCTGTCCAATTATTTCTAATACTGTCACTGAGTTAAGATAGGGAAAGACGCTAAGCACCTTTTCTCAAAGCCCTTGGATGGCGTAAAGTGCCTTCTTGCACCTGCAGGTTTCATTGAACGAGGCGGAGACTATTAGCTTAAAGAATGAGGGTGCAGGGTGCAAAGGCAAGAAAAGGGAAGAGCAAATATTTCAACTTTTATAGGCACTTCCAGGCAATTTATTCTGGAGTTGGCACAAAGTGGGATAGGGTAGGTAGACTATTGGATGCTTTCTTCGGTTAGTACCAGAAACTCCTATGGCTACAAGAGGCTACTTTAAAGAGTGAGGAAGTACAGAAAGTCAGTGGAGTCATAGAGAATATAAAGAAGGTCCTTTTATTTTTACTTTCTTCTTCTTCTTCTTCTTTTTTTTTTTTTAATTTTTTATTTAAGCCCTGATTGCCCAGGGACTTCAGACCACTCCTCTTCCTACTTCGGAAAGGAAGGTGAGTTGAATTGTTCTTAGTCCCCTCTAGTTTCCAAATGAAATGAGCTTTTCCTGTATGGAAGTCGGGACGCCTAAGGGCACAATTCAAGACTCTGGGACTTCTAAAACTTGGATTTCTGAACGGTCTCTTGCTCCACGGGGAGCGTCCTAAGGACTTCCTCTTTATATGAATCTGGAGGCACTGAGCAAGGCCGGGATTGTGCTGAGATCGATTTAGAGTGAAACTAACAAAGACAAGAGGAACCCAAGACCAAACAGAATAGGAACTGAACATATAAGCAAAGCTCGAGTTTCTCGGGGCCTCCTGGACTTGAGAAGGCATAGTCCTCAATATAAGACATTGAAGGAAGCAAAGGCAGCAGGAGCAGAGATGATGGGAGAGAGAATTGCAACCTGAATTTTAATATGAAAAGACACTGAGAACTAAGGTCTCCCCCCTACCCCAAGAGAGTTAGATCATGCTTTGTCAGCTTAGAGACAAGGATAATAATATATTTTATAATATTTTTATAATTTTTAATCCCTGTCTTCACTCAACCAAGCATCTCACAACCCCATCGTACGAAATTCCTATTTTTGAAATGAAAATCTTGGTAGAATCATAAAGTAGAAGGGCCATTCTAATTCAACAACTTCATTTTATAGGTGAGGAAACTGAGGCCCAGAATGATGTTGTGTTGATGTTGTTGTATGAAACAGACACACATTATAATTTCCAACTTTCTTTTTCTGGGAGTAGGGAGTGAGATCATCAAGAAAACTGCAAACCCTGTACTCGGATTAAATTTCCAGTGACGATTTGTTTTAATTGACAAGTTTTTTCTCCTAAAGAGATATTAACTCCTCTAACGGAAAGCTTCCTTCCTTCTACGTGAAAAGACTTTTGGTGAAAAGACAACTGTCTCTCCCAAACTTCACTCTGAGAAGCCCTTGGTGTTTTGTTGTGCACGTGTGTGCTTAAAGCACATTGATTTTCATCCAAAAGGGCTAATTACATTACTTACAGTAAATAGCAGCCCTGCTGTCCAGGGTCTAGTGTGCCAACAGAAAAGGGGGGGGAGGCGAATCTTCGGCTTATTTCACTTGGTTGACTTCATTTTTGTGTGAAATGGTGTTTTATGAGCTGCATTCTGGCACGCGGAGGAATGTAACAACAGCCGATCTGCAAATAACATTAATTTTGACTCTCAGAGAAAGAGCTGGGAGAAAGCCGACTGCATCTTGGGTTTCATGGAAGAGGTGACTCCAGCAGCCCCTCAGGAGAAGTGATTGTGATGCTGGGGAAAGGAAACGGAGCCCCGCCTGGTGTTTTTTTCACGACTGGGTTGGGTTTAGTGGAGAAATCCCTATGGACTAGGGGAGCAGCTCTGCCTCCAGGAAGATCCTTCTGGAGGGATTGAGGTGTCAGGAAACAGCCGGCAGCTGTTTCAGTGAAAGGCACGGAAAGAGAGAGAGCTCTGTGAAAAAAAGCAGGGTATGGGGAAGGAAGGAAAATAGGAAAGAAATGAGAGGAGAAGTTGATGAATCTTATCTTTAGCCTGGATTTACTAGTGTCTTGTCTAGCTTTCTCGCTTGGGAAGCCCACCAGATCTCCATGGACTTGGGATGGGTGGTGGTATCGAATGATAGAATCAATCTATAACACCTTGATGTGGTCAGGTACTTTTGGCTGGGGGAAATTGTTAAAGGGCTTTCGGTTACGTGAACAATTTAATCTCTTGTCAGTCTTAGCTCAAGTGCCTTGTCCCGCCTTCCTTTCCCTCCCCCTCCATTTGCCTACTCTTGAAACCTTCTCACCCCTGAAGTTTACTGGAAAATGTGCAAAGTCTATAGTACTCGAATCTATAATTGATTTGCCTTCTTACCTGTTGGGTAAACAGGAATCGTGACTGTTAGCAAGTTTCTAAAAAAACTTAAAAGTTAAGAAAAATCGTCTCTAAAAGTACCATTCACTTGGAGTTGGGAATAAAATCCCGAAGCTACATTTTAGATTTGCATATGCAAAAGCACACACAAACACAAACATACACTCCTTTATTTGAGGATTAAAACATTCTGCCTATAGAAACGAAAGTCAACTTCTTTAATCAACTCGTCAAATAAGGGTTTTCAAAACTTGAAAAAAGCAAGAAAAGAAAACCTCTTCATTAGATATACTTCTTTGATGGGAAAGGAGAAAAGAAACTACACCTTTAATTTACTGAGCTAGGTATCTGTTTTGGTAATGGGTGCAGACCTGATAGGTTTAAGATCAGAGCCCAAACTAGGGCGTCTGGCAAAGTTTGTGCAGTTGAGGTAGTTTGTTTCTTCTCTCGGCCAGGCTCTAGTCTTGACCTAGAACCCGCTTTGCATTTCCTGAGCTCAGACTAAGACAATGAGCATTGCATTTTGCCTTTAAAACATGACTGCTGGGAACCGTTGGGAGTGTGTATCTGGAGGGGAAGGCGTGTGTGTGTGTGTGTGTGTAAGCGTGTGCGCCAGTGTGTGTGTGTGTGTGTGTGTGTGTGTGTGTGTGCGCGCGCGCTCGCGCGCGCTCGCGAATCCATCCGGGAGGGGGTGTGTATGCATGTGTGTGTACGGGAGGGGATGTGTGTGTACTGGGAGGGGGCTTGCATAAAATGTCCCCCTCCCCTTTTTCTTGCCTCCCTCCTCCCCCCATTGTAATGTTTGTCACTGCTGGCCGATCACTAGGGGGTTGAGAGGAGTATGACAGGTCTTTGTTGTCTGAATAAAAATCAGTGGCAGCTCAAGGGAGAGAACTCCTCCTACTAAATTATCAAAAATGGGCTGGCTTTAGTCTCTTAACAAATTGGACACAGCTCCGGAAAGCAGCAGTCCCAAATCCAACCTACAGGCACTGGGAACTTTAAAGCATCCAGGGACGGCTGAAAATAGCATTTCTTTTTCTTTCTTTGTGTTCAAAACTATTTTCTGTCTCCACCAGATTTTTTTTTCTCCCCCCGTTCCAGTTGTTTCCTATTAGTAATCCGATCTCTCCAGAGCAGTAAGATTCGCCTTCTTCTCTTTCTTTTCCCACCCCCTTGTTTGTTTGTTTTCCGCACATCTCCTCCAGAAGCTGTTGGTGTTTTTTTTCCCCTTCAAGAAGTTGGTTTTGCAATTTCTCTCTCCTCTATTTTTTCTTTCTCCGTTTTCTTCTCCCTTAGTCCCCTACTCCCACTCAGTGACTGTCTACGGTGTAGACTTTTTTTTTTCTTTTGGATGATCTGAGACTCTGGGGTGTCTGTATATGGAAATAGTGGGGTGCCGAGCCGAAGAAAATACTTGTCCTTTCCGTCCCCCAGCCATGCTTTTCCACGGAATCTCCGGGGGCCATATCCAAGGGATCATGGAAGAGATGGAGAGGAGATCTAAGACTGAGTCTCGCCTGGCCAAAGGAGGGCAGATGAATGGCAGAGAAGCGGTAAGAAACCCGCGGCACTTTGTCCGGGCACATTTCTTTCCCAATTCTACTTGACTGAAAAGATGTCCCACAATCTCCACCTCTCTCCTCATTGAAGCTGTAAAGTGAGGAGTCGTGTGTGTGTGTGTGTGTGTGTGTGTGTGTGTGTGTGTGTGTGTGTGTGTTTTGGGGGTCGAGAGGGACGACTACTCTGCCGTAGGCTCTTGGGTTTTCAGACTATTTTGCTTACTTAAAATGTGCGAGAAATAACGGGTGTCTCTGCCCAGGATTTGGGATGGAGAGATAGCCTTGCAGCAGTGGCTAGCTTTTAAGAACTAGCCGGGATAGCGTGGGTGGAAGTCCCTATTCTCTGTGGAAACTCTGGGCAAACTAGTTCTAAACTTCTCGGTTGTTCCTGGGTATTCTTTTAAGAGCTTCCAGACAGATTGGGTTCTGAGGCTATTTCCAGTCCTTGACAATCAGTTTTCAATCCTTTAACTGGGAAGGAATCTCCTTGGCTTTCCCTCGGGGGTTATACTTGCCACTTGAAGGAGTGGGGGAATGAATAGAAGGAAGCGAAGTCCGTGGTCCCCATGTCCTTCCCTACTTCATCCTGAATTCACTGCAGGAGAGGCATTCAAGGTATCTCGGCTTTTAACCTGGAGCCCCCTTTGGAGTCAGGTGAAGAATTCGGGAGAGATAATTTGTAAAAGTAAGCCTGGTTAAGATTTTTAACAAAATCAAAACAAGAGAGATCAATCTATTTTTATTTTAGACACTTTTCCATGCCGAAAATGTTTACACCTTAAAATGGGGGAAAATAGCCAGGACACTGCAGAAAGGATTTCAGGAAAGGGAGAGAGATACATTTTTTCCTACTTGTACATCTCCTACAGATCACACGTAGGGAATTATAAAACAAAGTAGCGTCCAAAAAACCACTTTAGCGATTTTTTTTTTTTTGGTTTTGTTTGGTTCTGCTAAAAGGACTCCTGTGTGTAATTTTAACGTTTTTTGAGCACATACTACAACGTTGTGAACACAAAAACTCTCTTTTCCTTTTGCAATTCAGTGAAAGGAGGGGCGTCAGTGGTAGAACAAAACATTTCTCTCCTGTTGAGGAAAATATCTAACAGATGGCTTTGGCATTTCTCCGTGTTTTTTTTTTTTGTTTTTTTTTTTTTAAACACAAAACCTGAACTTCTGGTCGAACTTGAGTCTGTTAATGCCCATAACTGCCATCCCCTTGGTCAGGTACAACTGAACACAAGAAGCTAACTGATACTAAACTACGAATTTCATTGTAAAATATGCTACTGCATGTATTTACATGTGAACAATGAACATTATACAAATGTATATTTGTACACTGGGTGTCCCCAAAGTCTTAGTATAGCTTGAAATTGCACTAATTCATTTGGGACACTTCGAGTGTTATATATGTACTCTAATAACTTATCAGTTAGAAATCTTATAGACTACTTTGCAAAGTTATGACACTCAGGATCTGTCAAATTTTGTAGAAATTTATTGTGTTAAACTGAGACAGAGGTATAGGAACAACATAAGATTTTTCTTCTGCTTTGGCTGATCTTATTTCTAATAAGATTTAGAAATATAATTGTGATACCATTGAAAATGTAACCTAACAATAAAATCAAGTCTTTGTCTTGATCTAACTCTTTGCATACCAGGAGTTCAGTTAACATTTCTCCCTAGTTTCTTTTTGCCCATTCTAAAAAGGACTCTCGTCGAAATTTAGGTTTCAATTAAGCTAATTCTGCTGTTTCCTCCAGACTACTGTTAATAAACTCCCAGTACTTTCCCTATGTCGGCCTTTCAACTGGTAGCCTGTTGTCTGGCAATAGGTTTCCATAGTTTCATATATTTTGCAGTCCAGGATACAGACAAAAAGACAGATGGAGGGAATAGTGTTGAATGAAACAAACACTAAAGTTCCATGTTTACCAAATTAGAACCTGCTTTCTCTTTCATGCCCAGAATTCGCAGTACTCTCTCTGAACAACCTTAGTGAAGCATTGGGTTCTGGAAAATTTTCTATGCTTCAATTTACCAGTTTTGATCCATCTTGCCAAGACTCTAATCTTCCAGTGTAATGCTTACCTTCCCTGTTTCTTTCTTAACCCATCTCTTCTGTGGTTGTTGTTGGTTTATTTCTTTTCTTTTCTTTTTTTTTTTTTTTCAGAGCATGCCCCCCATGAGCCCGGAAAAGCCTGCTTTGTGTGCTGGTTGTGGAGGGAAGATCTCTGATAGATATTACCTGCTGGCTGTTGACAAACAATGGCACCTGAGGTGTCTTAAGTGCTGTGAATGTAAACTGGCTTTGGAGTCAGAGCTCACCTGTTTTGCCAAGGATGGCAGCATTTACTGCAAGGAGGATTACTACAGGTATTCATTCAGACAAATTTTTCTATCCAAGTCTACAGATATCACGATTTTGCATAAGCTAAGATAAAAAGATGTTGTCTCATGCTTTAGTGTATTTGTTGATGCAATTAGAAACAAAAAGTTTGCTCCTAGGTGACACTGCAGTTGATTCTGTAGATATCAAGCATTTCTGTCTTTATCACTCTAGAAAAATAAGCATTAAGAAGCATAATTACCGCAGATCTCAGTTGTTAGAGCTATAGAATTTTTAAAAGACTTGTATTTGTTCTAGGAAATTAGGGGGCCTGGAAATAGCTATGTAAAGTTTAAGAGCAGTATTTCTATGGTAGGAAGACGAGCGTTTTGCTCTCCCTTTACTCCTACTTTCCGTTTCCTACGAAGAAAGGAAGGTTTACATCTATTAACCAGATTTAATATCCATGGTTTTTGCTATATTGTAGGACTTGGGAAGGACCCTGTAAATTAAAAAAGAAAGGGTTCTAAGGGGCACATTTTAAGTCATCCAAGAGTGAAATTCTTTATGGAAAGAGGTCACTGAATTTTTTTTTTTTATTTGCCCCAATAGTTGGAAAGAAATCGAAAGTGCTTTTTAAAATTGACTTTTCCCGGTTTTTATTTTGCTTATTTTGGGACAGGGCTGGATATAAATATGTCTAGGGGATCATACTCAAATCTTAAGCAGAGCTAAGTAAGGAAAACAAGAGGTTCTTCATTAAAAATGTGTGTATTCACAAATACACCTGTGTGTCTGCAAATATGTTTATACATGCATACACATATATAAATACATTTGTAAAATATACACATGTATGTCTAGTCAATTTTAAAAGGAAAGGAAAATTGCAAAGTATTCATCCTTTGTTTCAAACACATAAAATAAACTCCTTTATTTTACTTGTCCCTGGACTCCTAAGAAGCTGCCTTGGGCCCTTTGGGAAAGTGTCAGACAGCTGCAGACCAGCCCTAGCTGCCTCCCCCCGTCTTTTATTCCCTTCTTCCTTCTCCCGGGGGGGAACGTGGTTCTGCCCGTGCTAAGTTCAAGCTCCCACTCTGATGTTTCTTTTCAGAAGGTTCTCCGTGCAGAGATGTGCCCGCTGCCACCTTGGGATCTCGGCTTCCGAGATGGTTATGAGAGCCAGGGAGTCTGTCTATCATCTGAGCTGCTTCACCTGCACTACCTGCAACAAGACTCTGACCACCGGCGATCACTTTGGCATGAAGGACAACCTGGTTTACTGTCGGGCCCATTTTGAGACCCTCTTACAAGGAGAATACCCCCCGCAGCTTAGCTACACTGAGTTAGCGGCTAAGAGCGGCGGGTTGGCACTGCCTTACTTCAACGGCACTGGCACTGTCCAGAAAGGGAGGCCCAGAAAAAGAAAAAGTCCTGCCCTCGGAGTGGACATCGTCAATTACAACTCAGGTGGGCCTAGGACATCGATAGTTTACCCCTTGCTTAATCGCATCCTGAGGAAAAACCTCGGGTTTCCTTCCTCTCTGTGACCGTCGCTAAGTTAGGACTGGTTTTTCTCAATTCAGCCTTTCTCATTTCCACCTTCTCCCTCTCCCCCACTCCCCCCACAATCCTTATCTAGATAGGGACACACCGACCAACTACAACCTCCGTTGCGGGGAGACAAATGCAACCCCCAGCTGCCCAGGTACCAATGGTGACCATTTACTTTCAGGATCTTCAGTTGGAGGAAAGCCCAGGGGCAATTTGTGGATCGCCAGGCACAAGTTCTAGTGGAGGGTTTTCTAAACACTGTGAAAAGAAGTTTCAATTTCATCCTTAACTCTAAAAAAGCAGAGTTGGGATCATTAGCCCGCCCCAAACTGATAAGTGGCTCTTGGTTGTAGTAAACCCAAACTTGCTGTAATAGGGTTTGGCTGGGTATCACGTCGGAGAAAGATAAGTTTGTTACATGTGCTAGCTAAACGACCAGTTCGAACACACGCTGAATGACTAACAAATTAATGTCACGTAGGCCTTGCTTAATCAGGTTGAAAAGAAACCCTGGTTAAGCTACTGGCCAGGATTTCCAGGAGTTGAGAGATTTATCCTTTCCAAAAGTGAGGCGAAAGCCTCTCTAGTTAGAGGCGGGAAAATTCTATTATTCTCTGGGGGCAACTATTCTCCTCTTTTTCTTAACTTGTCTGCCTATCTGTCTGGGTCTTTTAAACTCGGGGGTAGCAGGAAAGGTTGGTTGCTTTCAACCCTCCTCCCCCACTCCTATCTAAAGCCTATTAGCTAATTCCTATTAGCAGGGTTGCTGGAGGTGAAAGCAGAGCAGGTCTGAGCTTTCCTCCTTTAAGTCACAAAAAGCACTGTTGAGGAAGGTCTCAAAAAGCCCAAGTCCCATTTTAAAGCTACTAAGGGATCCCTTGGCTCGCCTTAACCTTTATATCCCTCCTGCTCCCGCCCCTTTCCGGCTCTCAGTCCTAAAGAATAAGAGTAAGAAGGCCCCTACCCCAGGTTCCTCAAATTCAGTGAAAAGGTCGGTGCGCTTTTTAGCAACGGTCCTTAACTCTTGCCACATATTTCTCGGGTGTGGGCAGCGAGACCCCTAAGAAGTCTGGAGTGGGGGAGACAATATGACACGCCATCCCTTTGGACACATTGCACTCCCCGGGGCCCAGAAAGTCCAGAGTTGGTGAGAGTTTCTCAAAGGCTAGATTTTCGGGTTCCCCCCCCCAAGCTGGGGCACTTTTGAATAGATCTGGGGGTATGGGAGTGGGGAGGGGAGAGAAAAGGAAAAAACCGAATCCTCCAGCTTGCCCCAGGACCTGCTTAATCCTTCTCCGCCGAGGGCAGCAGGATACCGTTCCTCGTTTTGCCAACCCCCAGCCGAGCGGCCGCCCTTCCGTGCCCCTGCCCCTGCAGTGGCTCGTTAAGGGGCTTTTGGTCTAGGGCCGCATTACCGAGTGCGGTTATTTCATCTCCTCTGATGCGTGGCCTTCGGAGCCGGGGCAATCAGGGCACTAATTGTTCTTTATTAATGGAAGATGACATCGGAATCCCTCGCCACTCACCGGGGCCCTAATTGGTCTCTAGGAAAAGAGAAAAGAAAAAGAAAAAAAAAAAAAAAGAGGAAAAAAAAAAAGACAGAAGAGTCCTTTCTAGCTAGAGATTCCCTGCAGTCCATAGAAAGCCCAGAGAGTGGGGGATTCCTAGCCAAATTACAAATAGAGTTTTGCATTTGTTTATTTAACCTAATTAATTCTGTTTGATTCACTCACTGATTCTGATTTTGTATTCTCTGACCATCCCTCAAAGGGGACTGAGGGTGTGGTCGTTGTGAGTTCTCTCAAAAACTGGAGAACTCAATGCAAAGTTCCTTTCAAAGCAAGCAAACAAACAAACCAATAAACTCTCAAGAGTCATCCAGGTATTTGGTTTTCAATTTAGGGAAGGATCTCCCGAGGGTCGGGAATCAATGGTGCCACTATCTTCATGAAAGACCAAAAAAAAAAAAAAAAAAAAGTTTTTTATTTAGTTCTAAAATTGTATGTGTTAAGAAATCTCCTCGATCTAGGATTTCTAACGATAAAGATTCTATTGAAAAGGACCTCGAACTACTTTGGGGCTCCTGCTGATGAAGAAGATTTTCTTTTCTAGAAAGAGGGTTAAACAAAAGGGTCAAGAAATGTTCAGTGATGTCAAAAATTCAGTAACTGGTTTAAGTGGTACTTTGAATAAGTATCAGGAGCCACAAAACCATTTTAAAAATAGTGTTTACGAATCTAATGCCAGTGTCTGGCACTAAAACGAGCAAAAGAAACCCCAGAGAATTAAAAACATGTTAAGCATTTCCTTAAGCAGGAAATAAAATGGTCTAACAGTTTTACCTCATTAAATTTCTAGTCTTTGTTGGGTTTTTACTGGCTGGCATCTTTTCTAATATGCAGAATATTTATACATAAGATGGCACATTAATAGAAGAAAACAAGTATAATTTACACATGGATATGTTGTACACATATGTAAAGAATATATGTACATATAGAAAGAAACATGTATACCATGTTAGTAGTATATATGAGTACATGTGAAGTGCAATTGCCTATATATACATATATTTATATATATATAGATCAAATGTATATTAGGAGAAAAATATAAATGCATCTTTCAAAATTTGAGGCCATTTATATAGGTCATTTAGTATTTGAAATATGCTAGGTGCATTCCAAAGCACATCCGTATTTAAATTATACCCATTTCCACAATTAGGAATGAACTAAGAAGCCACTTTGGGGAAGGAAATCTAGGGTTTGGGGGGGATTTTGAGGACCAGTTTTCAAAAATGAGGAAAGTAGTAATGAGATTCAGAGTCTGGAAAAAGATTATTTAGTTTTAAAAAAAGATAGAAATTATTTTAGCAATCTATCATTTAGGTACCCATCAGTGCCCTTCCCAAGTCCTTTACATTTTTTTCTTAACCTTTCAAACTTCTCCACTTATTTCAACTATTAAATGAATGTGGCAGTGACCCCTAGTGGTATCTTTAAAGGGGGCTATTTCTCACAACCTGGTTTAACTTGTCCATTTTAAAATAGCAACAAACTTAGGATACTTGACATTTTCCTAAGTAAAAATAACAATTATTTATTTTTTCTTACTAGTTTATGTTAAGTTTTATGTTCCAAAATTAAAAATGAAAAATTATAACATATGGTGAACTAAGGAAGACACAATTATCTATAAATGTTCACCAAATATATTTGCTATTAATAAAGAAAGTATGATAGTTATAGAGGACTAGTAGTGAAGTCAGGGAGACTCTAGATTCAAATGCTATCTATGGAACATACTAGCTGTGCCATCTTGCCAAGTTATTTAGCCTCTTAGTGTCACAGGCAACTCGTAAGATGTTAAATTACAGACTAGTTGCAAATCTTCATTGGTGAAGGGAATTTTGACATCAGGAGTTTCCCCTTAAATGAAACCAAAGGTTCAATCCCATCTCCAATAGCAAAAATTGTACTAAGACAACTAAATTAAGAAAATGTCAGTACAAAGTGCATCCTATATTAAATTGTATAAAAGCATTTTGATAGGAATACAGTCAATGATTCTAATAAAATAAAATAACTTTCAACAATGATTTGATTCACTAGCTAGTATTTATGTATATGAGTGACTATGTAGTTTGTTTAATATACTAAAATATATCACATGCTACTCATCAGAAAAAAAGGTTACAAAAATACAGCAGTAGAAAAAATTTTTAAATAATTATGTATATATATATATATTTTTTTTTCTCTTGTGGAAATGTGATTTGAAGCACAGTGATTATGGAATTATGTGTATGGATGTATACATGTATGTATACATATGTATATATAATATCCTCATCTAAGAGCAACTCTATCAACATATTTCCTAAGAAATAAAAAAGTCAGATATGCAAAGTTGAGCATTTATCTAAAAATCAAATTAAATTTCTATTCTAAGTGTGTTTCTTATCCAACATGTCATCCAAGAAAATTTACCATTTGTTTTATTACCCACCTCTGCTAGGCACATAAATTTTCTTCAGAGAAAACTCTGAAACATGAGTTACACTCCTCTGGTCATTTTGATATTGGTGGGTAGTTCTGTACTCAAATCCTGAAGCATAAATTGTTTTTACAGGGCTAAGTATAGGCTTACAGTTGGTTTCTGGATGCCAATTTAACCATTCTGATGATGTGAAAATGTTATATTATATAAACTTGCAATAAAACATCATTAGCTACATCTGAATAAAGTAAACTCTTAAATTAGAAGAGAATTGTCCATTATCTCAAGGAAAAAATCTAATTTTTGACAAGGTTTAAGGCATCTGAGCACAATGTTTAAATGTCTACACATGACCAACTCTATATCAAGTTTATTTGATTTAAAAAAAAATAAAGCTCATCTGATCTCAGTCGGTCAGTTAAAAAACATTTATTAAGTATCTTCTATATGCCAGATATCATGCTAAGCTCTGGGAAAGCAAAGAAAGGAAAAGATAGCCCTTGCTCTCAAGCACATAGTCTAATGGATGAGATAACCTGCAAGCAACTTTGTACAAATGATCTAAGTAGAGAGTAAATTAGATATACAAAATAAATTGAAATAATTAATAGAGGGAAGGCATGAGAAATAAGGGGATCAGGAAAGGTTTTCTGTGAAAGGTGGTTTTTTAGCTGGGACTTGACCTGTCAAGTATCTTGCATATCTTAAAGAAAATATTAAGAAAGGAAACCTTTTATAAATAGCTAGAACTATTTAGAAGTAGCTGTTTATTTGTTGGTTTTAAATATATTTAGTCTTCTTCATTTCCCTGGATTAACAGATGATCAAATACAACCTTCCTATTTTTTTTTCTTTTGGGTTTCTCCAAGACTAGAAAAATAAATCTGACTATAAGGCAACATGTAGACAACATTTAAGTGACCAATAATGAAAGGCTAATATTAATCGATGGCACTTTGTATCATATTCCCTTCAAAATTGTGTTCTTTTCGCATTCCCATAATGAAGCTAATTTTAAAACTCACTGATTCATTTTTAAAAAGTGAAATCTTATTAGAACTGAACAAAGAACATAGGTGTCCATTTGAGGATGAGCTAGGGATTTTTCTTTTAATTGTTTTTATTGCTATTGTTCTGAAGTTAGCTGTGGCATTAGATATAGTGATGCATTCATCTTACTAGTCATAGTCTCTATATGAATGACCAGCTCGGGTGATTAAAGTCCATGCAGCTTTATATCTGTGAGATAATGAATTTTAGGCTGGTTTTAAGTATCTTTTTCTTCCTCTTCTTTAAAGCATCTCTATTGTTAAAGAGATATTTGGTGTACATCCAATGGTAAAAAGGAAATACTGGCTCTCTCCAAGGCCAGCTAAAGGCTCATTTTTTAGGCCTACCCATATTTATCACATAAAGGAAATAGATCTGAGTCTGCTACCTGACCCCTCTGAAATGCAAGCTAGGGGGATGCTTCAGGCATAAATTCAAGTAAAGAGAAATAAGAATAGTATTATACTCCCTCAGAAATGTTTACTAAAGTAACTCCATGGGGGAGGGAACACCTCTTCTCTGTATGATAAAGTCATAATTTAGCCATTTATTCCTAGAAGTCCACATTGTCTCAAAAATAGTCTAATTATAACCACATCAGAAATTTACAAATTTCTATTTACTGTTTTTCAAATCTGACATGGAAGAAGTGAAAGAAATTTACTCTCTTCTCTATTCCTTGCTATTTTTCTGTGGATTGAGAAGGACTCTAAGCTTAAAAGAAGAAGAAGCTGAGCAGGTTTTAAATTCAATTTGTCATATATTTTTTCATTGGTTCGTAGCTCTAAAGCTGACATTTTATTTTTTCCTAGTAACATATAAAGACAATTTTTAACGTTTAGAAAAATGAACATCAAATTCCCCTCCCCCCTCCACTGCCTCTCTCTCTGAGAGGGTAAGAAATTTAATATGTTTTATATGTGGAATCAAACCATATAGTTTTAATCTCTCATTTTACAAATGAGGAAGGTTAAGTGACTATATTAAGGCCATACAAATAGTATTCATCAGTCAGAATCTGAACCTAAGAGCACAATAAGATAATCACTCTCATCTAAGAGAAGAAAACTATCTTATAATTTGCCAAATGTGGTTGTCAAGTTCTAATACAGACCTAATTCTGATTCTTTGGAAGTTGGTTCTTTCTTTTTAGAAAAGAAAAACAAATTAAAAAAAAATGTATTCTGCCAATAAAGTGTTTCTTTCAGTCTCACTTCACCTATCATTTTCCATTCCTCTTTCAAACAATTACTTTGAGGCAAACAAGCCCGTCCCCCCTGCTCCACCTTCTTTTCTTAATTCAAAGTTCTTTACATCCAGCGCTTTTTCCATTGTAATTTCACCAGGTTGTAATGAAAATGAGGCGGATCATTTGGACAGAGACCAGCAGCCTTATCCCCCGTCCCAGAAGACCAAGCGCATGCGTACCTCCTTCAAACACCACCAGCTCCGGACCATGAAATCCTACTTTGCTATCAACCACAACCCGGACGCCAAGGACCTCAAGCAGCTTGCCCAGAAAACGGGCCTGACCAAAAGAGTTCTGCAGGTAAGAAGTCACCACCACTGGCTGGGTCAAAATTTCCCTTCCCCTTGCCAGTAAAAGTAGTTACTTTCCCATCTTAGAGTGATATAGATATTGTTTGTATTGTTTCTCATTAGTTTGATTTAGCTATATCCCAAATGGGTGTGGTGAGGATTTAGGGGGAGCATGGCAGGATACCCAAAGAGAGGCCCAGGAAACTTAAAAAATGAAGTCAAATTCTTCCTTATTTTATAGAGATGGGTCCCATAGAGAATACAGGGTGTACCATATTGTTTTGCATATAGGAAGCATGTAATTAACACAGCAATGACACCGTGTTTGCTAGAAACCAAAGACAGAGGTATTTTATGAGGCTTTAGACTACTGACTTCTGGAGAATTGTCATTGCAATATTTGGTTCAGCAAAAGCTTGGCAGTCCTAGTCACACGGCAGGGAATTTAGATTGATACGATACAGTCTTCAAAATTAAAGTGGTCCCCCTTTGCCACGTCCCAAAGGTGTAGAGTTTGATTTTTTTTTTCTGTCAACAACAAATCTGTCACTTTCTAACTAACAAATTTTGCTAACAAATAACAATGGAAAGAAAAAAAAAACTCCAAATAATTAGCTCTGCCGTATGCCCCTTACCCTTAATGTATGGTTCTTCATGTAGGAAGATGATATTATAGTCCCACTGTGAATTCTTTTTTTCAGCAGTGGGTGATGGGAGGTGCTGAGACAGACACTTTTTTTCTTGCCTAGGCTGCCTCATCACCAATAGCATGCATTTGCAGTCTGGCTGACCAGGGTTCGTCTGAGGCCATGGGATAGAAAGGTTTCTCAATCTGTGAAAGGTCTAAGTGGAGGTGATCTCAGCAATCAGAAACTCTGTTAGTACTAACTGCCGTCCATGTTGCTGTTCACCTTTAGATATTTTCAATGACCATGACTCTTCCCTACTTTCAAAAGACTCAGATTAGGCCCTCTTAATGACCAGTAGCTAAGGGCATAGTGTACTCCCCCACTCCCACCCCCTATTCCTATGCTTAATTTGAATTATTTCTTAACTTCAGCTCCAGTTGATATGCTGGGGGGTTATGTGCAGCCTAGCACAGAAAGCATTAATATGAAGTTTATTTGAAAAAATAAATAAGTGAAAAAAAAGAGGAAAAAAAAGCTTCTTTAAAAAAGGACAAAACAAAACAAAACATTTTTTAAAGGAAAAACATACATCAAAAAATAAAATAAAATAAAAACAATCAGCAAAAACAAACATCGGTAAAGAAATCAATTGGGATTGGTTTGCAGGTTTGGTTCCAAAACGCACGAGCCAAATTCAGAAGGAATCTTTTGCGGCAGGAGAATGGGGGTGTTGATAAAGCTGATGGCACGTCGCTCCCGGCACCGCCCTCAGCAGACAGCGGCGCTCTCTCTCCACCCGGCACTGCGACCACTTTAACAGACCTGACCAATCCCACTATCACTGTAGTGACATCCGTGACCTCTAACTTGGACAGCCACGAATCCGGAAGCCCCTCACAAACTACCTTAACGAACCTTTTCTAACATTGGATTTTTTTTTAATTCTTCCTCTTCTTTTTTATTATTATTATTCTAATTATTATTATTATTTTTATTATTTACAAGACTTTTTTTTTTAACCCACAAGATATTTTGGGGAAAAAAACAACAGCTTGGTGTGTAGCGTCTGCAGCCACTTGGCCAATGAGTTTACAGTCATGTCTCTCGTTTAAAATGAACATACTTTGTCTACAAACTGTATTTGGATTAAAAAAGTCATTAGGTCTTTCAGTAGGTAAGGGACGTTTTTGACTCATTCTAATAAGTGCCTCTTAAAATTGTATATTACTTATTTCCAGAATCTCGGGAAAAAATGAGCTTTATGATCATGGGCAAAGAATCCAATTCCCAGTTTAATAACCAGGTTAAAAAAGAATCAGATAAATTATCACCAAATGGAGTTTTCTGTCTGGCAATGACACATGTGATTCTGGAATTTTGCAGTCTTCACATTAATTTTTATTTTTGCAACTTAAAAGAAAATTTAGATGATTATGATTTCTCACATGGACCAAAAAGTTCAAATGAAAAATATGATTAGACAAAAACACTACAAAATGATGTAGAAAAGTGTGAATGTTCAATGGTTCAAAGTCTCATTCAACTCATCCAATTCCAAGATGATTTGTGATTAATTGGGGAAATCTACTCTAGGAAGTTGGATTTTCCTTCCATGGGCATATAATTCAACAATAACAAAAAATGATTCTTTTATTATTTCATTTTAACGTTCTAGATTTTATCGTACCCATTCCCTACCATGAAATTCCACCTAGAATTTTAAAGTTCTGTACTTTTAGTCTCCAAAGACTGAAAAGTATTTGGTTTTTGAGGTAATTCTTTAGAAGTTACTTTCCTTTTTTCAGGGAAAATGGAAATAAGCAAAATATAATTCATTAAGATGTTTAGAAAAGTGGTTTAGTTAATTTGATTCATTGCTACTCTGATTTAATTCAGATTTTCCATACAATTGCTCCTGGCATCACACATACAAAAAAACAAATAACAAAAACAAAAACCACCTTTTAAAACTTCAGCACATTGATATTGTTTCCATCAACATTATATTTTTGTTTGTTCTGCTTTATTTTACCTTTGTATAAGAAGATATGTTTTTGAAAAAAGGTTTTCTGAAATTTGGGATTTGTAATTAATTGTTCTGAAGCAGATAAACTCAGAAGCCTTGTGGATGCTGATCTGAAATAATTTCCTAGTTTACAATAGCATTTTTTTCCTTTTTAATTTAAACTAAAAATCTTAATGGTCTGGGCAGTGGTGAATGTTCATCTGTATGCTTCTGTTGTAGTTAAATACCAATTAGATTGTGAATTTTCTCAGAAAAAGTCAAGATATATGTCTTGCTTTAGTGGATTGTTAAGAATAACTTTGCACATATTCTCCACTTTTTCGGCCCCATAAATCTCTTTTGGTGGTCAGGGTGGCTATTTAATATATTTAAAGGTGTCCTTTTGGCTGTATAAATGTGTGGTTACATATTGACAGTTCACTGCCCACATTAAAGTGCATTATTGTAACTTTTGCTCAGGGTTTTTAGAAAATTAGCACAGAAAGTAGCTTATTTTTTAAAAAAAAAAGATGATGGAAGAGATGTTAACACTGTAACAGAAGAAAGGTGTGATTGCCATTATATATTTAGCAAGTATGGTTATCATCTTATATGGAGCTTAAATCTTGACTTTTCCTATTTCTATTACATTATGGGCATTTACCACTAACCAGACCAAACAACCTTGGTAAGGCTGAGATCTTATTAATACACTTTTACAGGTAAAAATATTGATACATATAAATTTTGTTCTTTGACAGAACAATATATGGTACTATAGATCTACTTTATTAAGTAGACTAATCATAACTCAGTTCTAATATGTGCCTTATGATATAACTTGGAAGTAAGTTTGTGAAAAATCAGGATATATGTGTTGTTTGTTAAATTAACTGTTTTAAGCCCTTTTGACACCTCACTAGTTTTGTACTGTTTTACCTCTTATTTCTGAAACTCTTTTTATGGTGTATCCTGTTAGAGGGGACAAACATGTCATAGAAAGCAGTTGTGCACTCTTTCAAATATAGTTGATAAATTCAATAATCTTATATATTGAGCTTCGTGTTTATAGTACAGTAAGTGGTCTAGCAAAATTGTCCATGTTTCTTTGTTTATTGAGAAATACATTGTATAGAAACTATTTCCCCTAAATATTTATGGACCAAACAATTGTGATATATCCTATTAAATTTGTGTGAATAAACCATTTTGAATCTAAAGAGTTTTATTTCCCATCAGTTTTATTTAAGGTCTCCCTGAATTGGTGTGTTTCCCCTCCTTTCCAATATTTATGACTGAATCATGTTAAAAGGGTAATACAAATTTTATGAATATTTGACAATTAGTCTCTAGCTTTTCAATCCCTGGTTCTTATTCACTGTGTGTGCCACTGAGGATGCAATGTAATTCCAGATTCCTTTTAAAATCATTTTTGGATAATAAAAAATGCCCCACTGATTTGATAAGACAGTCCAAGTTTCAGATTCTAAAAATGCAGATAAATAGCGGCTAAAGTAATTGCATGAAAAACCACCTAAATATGATAAAGATTCAGTGCTAGGTATATTTAACACAAATGAATAATGATAAACCCCAATAGAAATTGCAGACCCCTACAAGCTAGGTTGCTCTGTAGTTTAATAAATTGTCACTATGATTTCTTTCAGGGAGAACAAATCTTGGGGCATTACAGCCAAACATCCCGACGTTTGAAAATTCCCTAAAGTATTAAAAGAAGGGGAAAAGTTTGATCGGAAATCCACTGCAGTGAAGACAAAGACATTAGGTTATGATAATCATACATTAAAAAATCTATTGAGCCAAAAAAAAAAGAGAGAGAGAGAGAGAGAAAGAGAGAGAGAGACCTAAATGTCATTTCCTGAATGTTAACAAAATTTATGTTCTTTATGGCATCTAACACAAATGAAGGCTTACAAAATTGTGTGGTTTAAAACAAGTTAGATAAGCTGTGTATAAACCAGAGCAACCTGGCAGTAATATACCCT
>JAJPUD010005991.1:118374-140985 GCA_023553655.1 Myrmecobius fasciatus | reverse complement strand
TAGATTTGCACTAGGACCACGTTTTCAGCTGCTCTCGATCCACCCTTTACCAAAGGCAGATCTGCCAAAGCACCTGCCCGCAAGCAGAGCAAAGTGGCCCAGGTGTCTCCCAGGGGCTTCCTGGGTGCCTCAAATCCGCCCCTCTATCGCAGCCCTGACTTCCGCCCCAGCTGGAGTCTGATGGCGACCAGCAGCCGATTTTCCCTGAAGCTAACCATCTTCGGCGTTCTTTCAAGGTAGATTTTTGATAGAAGTGCATTGTAGTCCAAATGTTTGGTGGAGCCCTCACTCCAAAACCAGTTTGAAGGCTCACTTTGTCTGGGTCTGAGGGAAGGTCTCAGGAGTTCACAGAGAAAGCTGTCTGCAGTTCGCCATCTTGGCTCTGCCCCCTCAGATAGCTTTTTTAAAATTTCCTTTTACAATTGGCCAATTGAACTTTTAAATCAGGTGTTTTGTTATTGCCTTCTTTATCACATCTATTTTTTAAGGAGGTATATGTTTTTCCCAATTCATCAAATTTATTTTTAAGGAGTTTTCTTCAGATAATTTCTGTTTTTCCTTTTCCATACTCTCTTGCAAGCATCTCATTTCCTTTCCCCATTTTTCTTCTGACTCTCTTTTAAAATCCTTTTGAATTCTTCCAAGAGAGTCTTGTAAAATGGAGACCAATTCATATCACCCTTTGGGGCTTCATCTGGAGCTGATTTGCCTTTTGGATCCTCAGGGTTTGAAGTTTGCTCTTCTTTTTCTCCATAAAAGATGTTTATGTTCAGAGTTCTTTTTGCATTTTTGTTTATTTTTTTTTAAAGGTTGAGATGTATCTCTTAAAGCAAAGGAATGACGGCTGCTTTAGATTACCCTGGAGCCAGTACTGCTGACTGAATTCTGGTTCTGTCTGGGAATGGCCCAGTCCTGGTTATTCTGGGTTTCAGGGGCCCACTATTTACCTTTTGTATTTGCTTTGGGTTTTTCCCAACAAATCTGCTGAATCACTGGCTTGTAACCAGGATAGTGTAGCCAAAGAGCCATGTGGTTGATACACTGATGCACAGATGCCTCAATGCCCTGGCTCCCCAACCCAGCTGCCTGGACCGTGTTCCCCACACTATAGTATAGTCTTGGAAGTCTCTCTCCCTGCCCAATTGAAACAGACTTTTATGTTCTTCCAAAGTATCTTCTAGAAATTTATTGTACTCCAAATATTTGTGGGTTCTGTCACTCCAAAACCACTTAAAATGCTTATTCTGGTGTTGATCTGAGGGATTCTAGGAGGAGCTCAGATAAAGACATGTGTATTCTCTACCATATTGGCTCCACTCCCTCTATTCATTATAAAGTTTGTAAAAGTTTTTTTTTTTCCAAGAGGTGAGATTTCATTTCATTTTATTTATTTATTTTAATACACATTACTTTATGAATCAAGTTAGAAGAGAGAAATTAGAACAAAAGGGAAAAACCATGGGAGAGGAAAAAATAACAGAAAAGAAAAATGAACATAACCTATGTGGTTTTTCATACAATTTCCATAGCTATTTTTCTAGGTGTAAGTGAAATTTTCTGTCCAAAGTTTATTGGTATTGCTTTGGATCACTGAATTACTGAGAAGAACCAAGTGTTTCATAGCTGATCATCCTCATGTTCTTGCTATTGTTGTGTCCAATTGATTGGCATCTACTCATTCTTTAATTCCTTACTACCATGAAAAATGCTACTACATTTTTGCACATGTGAGTCCTTTTCCTTTCTTTATGATTTTCTTGGAATACCAACCCAATAGTGGCACTGTTGGGTCAAAGAGTATGCACAGTTTTATAATCTATTGGGAATAGTTCCAGATTGCTATTCAGGATGGTTGGATCATTTCATAGCTTTACCAACAATGCATTAGTATCCTTGTTTTCCCACAATTCCTCCAACATTTGTCATTATCTTATCTTGTCATCCTAACCAATCTGAGGTATATGAGGTGCTAACTCAGAGTTGTTTTATTTTGCATTTTTCTAATCAACAGTGATTTGAAGCATTTTTTCATGTGACTACAGATATCTTTTATTTTGTCATATGAAAATTACTTTTTTCATATCCTTTGACTATTTATCAATTGGGAAATGACTTATGTTTTTATAAATTTGACACAGTTCTTTATATATTTTAAAAATGAGACCTTTATCAGAAACAGATTATAAAGATTTTTTTTTCCCAGCTTTGTACTTCCCTTTTAATCTTTTTTCTGTTGGTTTTGTTTGTGCAAAAGCTTTTTAATTAAATGTAATCAAAGTTGTTCATCTTGACTTTCATAATTTTTTTCTGTCTCTTCTTTGGTCATAAATTCCTCCCTTTTCTAAAGGTCTGATACGTAAATTATGCCTTGCTCCCCTAACATGGTTATGATATCCTTTATGCACATATCATGTACCCATTTTGACTTTATTTTTGTACAGGATGTGAGATGTAGGTGTATGCCAAATTTCTGACAAATTATTTCCAGTTTTCCCAGCAAATTTTGTCTCATTTCAGAACCTGAAGGTTCTGGAGGTTTATCAAATACTAGATTACTATAAGCCTTGATTATTGTGCCCTGTGACTCTAATCTATTCCACTAAGCCACCACTCTGTTTTTTAGCCAGTAGCAAATGGTTTTGATGACTGCTGCTTAATAAATAATATGTGCTTTAGATTTGGTAATGCTAAGCCACCATTCTTTCTATTTTTTTTTCACTAATTCCCTTGATAGTCTTGTGCTTTTGTTCTTCCAGATGAAATTTGTTATTATTTTTTCTAGTTCTATAAAATAAGTTTTGGCAGTTTGAGTGGTATGGCACTGAACAAATAGATCAATTTAAGCAGAATTATTATTTTTATTATATTAGTTCTGCCTTCTCATGAACAATTGATATTTTTCTGGTTGTTTAGATCTGTCTTTATTTGTGTGATAAATGTTTTGTAATTTTGTTCATATAGGTCTTGGGTTACTCTTGGCAGGTAGACCCCCCCAATATTTTATTTTGTCTACAGTGACTTTAAATGGAATTTCTCTATCTCTTTCTGATGGGATTTGTCAGTAATATGTAGAAATGCTGATAATTTCTGTAGGTTTATTTTTTATCCTGCCAACTTTGCTAAAGCTGTTAATTATTTCCAGTTATTGGATAATTTTAATTTTCTAGGATTCTCTGAGTGTATCATCATGTCATCTGCAAAGAGTGATGCTTTTATTTCCTCATTGCCTATTCTAATTTAAAAATTTTTTCTTTTTCTTTTCTTATTTCTAAATCCAACATTTCTGCTACAGTGTTGAATAATAGTGATGATAATAAGCATCCTTGTTTCACTCCTGGTGTTATTTGGAGAGACTTAATTTTAACAAAAATACTGGCAGATGAAAATTTTCATTCAGATTGAGCTTGATTTGCTTACAGATACTCATGCTGTTGGAAATATACTTTTATTAACAAGGAGTGATAATAGTGTTATCCTGTGTGCTTGGGCATTTGCCTACAATAAATCAGCCCACAAATTTGAGGGGGGAAATTAACCTTTTAATATGGAAAAGTTGCAAAGCTGGAATAAGGCCTGCAAAGCACATAATATAATTCTAGCTATGAAAGTCTACTGTTTTCATTAGAGAAGCTTGTCAGTAGTATAAGACAGCTGTGTTGCTAGTTTCCCCAGAGTCAAATTTAAAGGCATTGCCAAATCCTTCTCAAATATGCAAGGGATTTATGCAATGGCATTGAGCAAAAAAGAAGCAAAGAAAGAAGGAAGGGAGGAAGAAATGAAGGGGAGGAAGGAAGAAGAAAGGAAAGAAGAAAGGGAAGGGAGGGAGGAAGGAAGGAAGAAAGGAAGGAAAAAAGGAAGGAAGGAAGGAAGGAAGAAAGAAAGAAAAGAAGGAAGGAAGGTAGGAAGGAAGGAAGGGAGGAAGGAAGGTAGGAAAGAAGGAAGGAAAGAAGGAAGGAAGGGAGGTAGAAAGGAAGGGAGGAAGGAAGGAAGGAAGGTAGGAAGAATGTGTATGTGCTATTCAAAACAATCCAGTTCAACAAGTATTTGTTGAAGTACCAGTTATGTTTAAGGCACTAAACTGATCTCTGGAAATATAAATTAAAATGAAAAATAGTCTCCTTATTTAAGGAATTTACATACTACTGAGAACTTATCTCATTAACTTAGATAACAAGAGAAAGATGATTTAAATCATAGACGTAAAATAACCAGAATAGAATTCAGAGGATTCTTTGTGGAAGTGATACTAAGACACTGAATATTATAAAAGAATCAGATAAACCTATAGTGCATTCATGTCAAGGATAGTAGACAGCACAATAATAATCATTGAATAGAATGTTAAGACCCAGAAAAACAAGTCACTTTGGCTGGAATATAGTACATGTTAAGAAGATTTTATTTCAAATAAATTTGGAAAGGTAGGCTGAGGTGTGATAGTAAAGAGGTTTAAGAGATAAATCTTCCTCAACAAATTTCTATTTATTTTATAGAAACTAGAATACCATTGACGCTTCTCAAAGGCGGGGGGTGTAATGTCATTATATCTGTGCTTTTGAAAGAATATTTTCATAAGTCTGTGGGGACTGATCAAAGAAAGTAGAAATTAGAAGCCCATATTCCAATTAGAATACTATTGCATTGGTAAGAATCAGAAGTGAAAAGGCACTGAGCTAAAGTAATAGTTGTGTTCATTAAAAGAATAGAAGAAATGTAAGTTATGGATAATGTAGGCATGTCAGTATTGCCATTCACATGATGATATATTTCTTTTGACTCTACTACATTGCTTTTTTTTCCAGTTCTTTTTCTTCATTTACATTTATATTGTGAATATCCAATTATTTTTTAAAAGTAATATTGAAGTCTACTATTATCTTTTATATTATCAGTTTTATGTAATTGGTATCTTTTCCTTTATGATATTATATGCTGCTGAAGGTGGTTCAGACCAATTTCAATGATCTTGTGATGAAGAAAGCCATCTGCACACAGAGAGAGGACTGTGGGGACTTAGTGTAGATCACAACATGTATTTTCACTTTTTTTGTTGTTTGCTTACATTTTGTTTTCTTTCTCATTTTTTTCCTTTTTGATCAGATTTTTTTTTTTGGTGCAGCATGATGGTTGTAGCATAGATGCAGTGTGAATAGAGAAATTGTATATGTTTAGCATATATTGGAAAGAGAGAAGGTAAGGAAGGAAAAAAATGGAACACAAGGTTTTGCAACAGTGAATGTTGTAAAGTATCTTTGCTTTTTTGCTTCTTTTTTTTTTTTCTTTTTTTGCTGAGACAATTGGGATTAAGTGACTTGCCCAGGGTTACAGAGGTAGGAAGAGTTAAGTGTCTGAGACCAGATTTGAAGTCAGGTCTTTCTGACTTCAGGGCTGGTGCTCTATCCACTGCACCATTTTCTTTGCTTATATTTTGAAAATAAAAGGCTTCAGGGAAAAAAAAGAAAAGGCTTAAAAAGATATTAAATTCTGCATATGTTTAATATTACCATTGAACTATTCTCTATGGTTCCTTTAAGCATAATGTAATTTCTTGTAGTATTCTAAAATAATATTTTGAATTTTGCTCTTTGTTTGTCAAATAGCCTAATTATAAACTTTGAGATTTTGGTTTCCCTTAATAAATATTGTTATGTTTCAGTCTCTCTGAGAGAGAGAGAAACAGAAACAGATAGTGGCAGAGAGAAGACAGACAGACAGAGAAACATAGAGAAAGAGAAAGAAAGAAACAGGGACAAGGAGACAGAGACAGAGAAAAAGAGAAGGAGAGAGGGAGAGAGAGAGAGAGAGAGAGACAGCGAGAGAGAGAGAAAGAATCAAAAAGATTTACTATGTTTGCCTATAAGAAGAGTTGAAGACATTTCTGATATTTTTGGGACAAAAATTAAAAAAAAATACACAGTGATACAATTGAATCTGTGATTGAACTGTGGTTATGGTCAGTTGATCATAGTTTTCTCATCGTCACTTGACTATTTAAAAGTTCTGAGATCTTAGGTTAATTAGTCAAAAACGTTCAGCTTCAATTTCTTCACCTGAAAAATAAGTTTGAATTAGGTCATGCATAAACTGATTCAAAAACATAAAATAGAATCAAAATCAATCGAAAGTATTAATTCTCCACTAAAATCCTTTTTGGTTATGTTATAGCACTGAGATGACCCTGGGTTTTTGGTCATTCAAGCATGTGACAAATGCTATCAAGACAGAAGACTTTGAGTATGACCTTGTGTTTTGGTTATTTAAATACTATTTTACCCAAGTGTAGAAAGATAATAACTTCAAAATGTCACTACTTGACAAAAAAAAATTTACCTCAAATTAAGGTTTGTGGTAAAATCAGCAACAGAATGAAATAATCATGATTTTAAAAAATTACAAAACTTTAAAGCATGTGAACAAAATTGAAAGAATTTTCATTATGACATAATTGTAAAACTAATTCATATATATCCCAAAACAGTTCGGTATATGATTTTGCAATTTCATTTACAAAACAAAGATCTTAATTCTCTATTGAATGTGGTCAGTCATAGACTACGACTAGCTGTAAGTACTTAAATGAAATAGAAGAGAAATAGTTCAAAATGAACTGTGTTTATATAATTTTTTTCTCCTTTGGGTTTACTCAGTTTTATAACATTACACCTCTAACATGCACCATATTATTTAAAATTTTGCCAAGCACTGGCAATCAGAATAACACTCATTATCAGAAAAATAATAGTAATAATAATTATGTAATATGTATTATTATTTCTATGCTAGGACAGAAGCCCATAGTCAACTATTTAATACTGGTGCTGAATTATTACCACTGCCATTATCACTAACTTAAAAAAAATTGATTAGGGAACTTAAGAAAAAAACAGCTACAGTTTCTTCACTTGCCTTTTCTACAAGGGCTTAGTATCACTGATGAGGAGTTAGGCAGTACAGAAGTCTTCCATTTCAAGAGGGCTGGGGAAGAATAGATAAAACAAAAATATTTTACTGCTATAAGAGCAGTTCCCTTGGGTCATTTCAATATGAGATAGAACTTGTCTTTCCCTAAATTAAATCTTCTGAGAATCTTTCTATATTATTATGATGGATGGTCGACACAAGCATTTTGTGGTTGTGCGGTGGGAAAATATCATTCGATTTCTGGTTTTACTATTCTTGGGCTGCTAATCAAAATAACATTTATCCCAGTAGAGGTGAGCATAAAATTTTCTTTCCCTGACACTCTATAAATCATATAATTATGCAAGGAAGAATGAGGATGTTGCCAATGGAATTCATCTGACATATTTGGACCTTTATATGTCTACTGTCTCTTGACTTTAGTAACCAATCCTGATGTTGATCTTAATTGAATCCATTTTTCTCCTGTGTATTGCAGTTTCAAGGAGCCTGACATTAAATATTTTACCTTTACTATATAAACCCTCAATAAAATATTATTTAGAAATATACTACCTGCAGACATCACCTCTTTATTTCCCATTTCTTTTCCTTAGTTAAAAATGTTCAAAAAAATTTTCCTTTATAAAGCCAAAGGCATTGTTAAACACTTAACAATGCCATGCCCAGTAGACTTCTCGTATAGGAAATGCTTATCTATTATGGTGGGAATTAAGGTAAAACTTTAAATGATGATTTTCTGAATGGCAAATCAACATTACCCCAGAGTTTAAAGTCCTCTAAGAGTTGGCCTTGGAAATTCAAAATAGATTATTAAAAAAAAAAACAAAAAACTTACATTCATAATGAGAATTGGAGGTTAGGAATGAAGAAAGTTTTCCATAGCTTGCAAGACACCCTAGAGAGATGAATTCAATTTTTAGAAACTTAACTTGCAAATTAGTTTTCAATTTCATGCAAAAGTTTGAAATTTCTATGTTCTGAGTATTGATATAAAGGGACTATTTTAGACTAATATTTTATAATTCTTGTAATGGCTATTATGGAGTATTTTTAAAAATTAATTTATTGAGCATAAATTGAATTTAGATCCTTAATAACTTAACAGCTAAAAAAAAACCAGTAAAACACTATAATCAAAATTCAGATACACTAAAATGAAATTAAGTAAACTTTTCTAGTGAACAGGGGATTAATCAAAAGTCCTCTTTATTTCCATTTTTGTTCACTTCCACAATCAAAATAACAGTACCAAGTGCTTCTGCCTTAGTCTAATGTTTTCATTATACTGGAAAGAACAAGAGAATATAATGAAGATTTTAATTCAATTAAGTAAGCATTTAAATGAATAGTATATACAACAAACTTTGTTATGTTCAGGCTAAATAAAAAATACTATTAATGTCATGGAATATTATTATAAGAGATGACCAGCAGGATGATTTCAGAGAGGCCTGGAGAGACTTACATGAACTGAGCGAAATGAGCAGAACCAGGAGATCATTGTACACAGCAACAAGAAGACTTTATGATGATCAATTCTGATGGACATGGTTCTCTTCAATAATGAGATGTTTCAAACCAGTTCCAATTGTTCAGTGATAAAGAAAGCCATATACCCCAGGGAGAGGCCTGTGGAATCTGAGTGTAGACCATAACATAGCATTTTCATGCTTTCTGTTGATGTTTGCTTACATTATATTCTCCTGCTAAGGTTTTTTTTTTTTCTTTTGTAGATCTGATTTTTCTTGTACAGCAAGATAACTGTATAAATATGTATCTATATATTTGATTTGTCATATATTTTAACATAATTAACATATATTAGACTACCTGCCATCTAGGGGAGAGGGTGAGGGGAAAGAGAGAAAATTGGAATAGAAGGCTTTGCAAGAGTCAATGTTGAAAAATTACCCATGTTTTGTAAATAAAAAACTTTAATAAAAATAAATAAATAAATAAATAATGCCAACAGAGAGCTAACATTTTACTAGGTGAGGGGAAATTTCCATAAAAGAGAGCACCTCCAAAGAATGAAACATGAAGTGGAAATGAAAAAATGAGTTAATTTAAACCACAGGTATTGGTCTTTGCAAATACCCAGAGGTAAAATATGAAATATTATATCTGGAAAATATTAATTCACATAAGAAATAATGTTAGGATAGTGGATGTATTAATAGAATAATGAAGACAGATGTGTTAGATATTACCAGAGTAGGAAAAAGTAGCAATCGATTAGACTTAAGGTATAAGAAAAATATAAATTTAAGGGATGATTCCAAGTTTACAAAACAACAACAACAAAACCTCTAAACAAACAACAACAACAAAAACCCAAACTATATTTATAAATATTTGTATTGGATAGCACAGATGCTGCCCAAATCAATTAGGTAAATAATATCCTTAGTTTATTTGGCTTTGGTTTTGTATTTTTTGGAGGGTTTTGTTTTTGTTTTTGTGTGTGAAGGATAACATGGTGGTATTTTCAGTAGCTTTACCAATGCTAGCTTATAAGATTTCTTCCCGGTCTGCTAATCTCTGCCCCCATACATAGTAAGGATGTGTAGAAATGCTTTCTTTCTTCCGAGGAGATAAGAAAAGACTGATGAAAATCAGATTGTACCAGATTGTAATAGACATCAAGTCCCAATGTCCTGTTACTTTTGCAGATGATCCTAAGCTTTTTCTGTCCCATACATGCCTCTGAGCATCACCAAAAAGGAGATCTATTTGTGTATATATGTAAATACTAGAGTACAAAAGAAACATATATATGGGTATTTGGATAAGAGAATCAAACATTCCTAAATCACACTCATCATATTAACTCATTCGATACTGTTAAAGTAAGACCCAATGACATGTCAGTATCTGGAGACAACATATCGACTGGGTAAAGACAATGTATTTGACTATTATTGAGCCAAAAGAAGTGAAAAAGAAATGGATTCAAAAAAAAAAAAAAGGAAAGCTTATATGAATTGTTGGAGAGGAATGTAAGTAAAATTAAGAGAACTCCCTAAATAATGACTACAACAGTATAAAACACAATTTTTCTCGAAGACTTAAGTATTAATCAATTCAAGACCCAGTTGGAATTCAATGAATGAATCCCAATGACCTATAATAAAGCATGGTTTTTATCTCCTCAAAAAACATCAGGTGTTAAACTTTTTTTTTTTCAACATAATCCAAGGTCTCAGTTCACTTCAGTGGACTGTATTTGTTTACCAGCAACCAATGTTTAAAAAAAAAATGGAAGTAGGGAATTGGGATAGAGACAGAGGAGATAGTCACAGTAATGCCCAAAGGAGGAAAAATACAAAGGGTCATTGAAGCATCCCTAAAACCTTATAAGAAAACAGAAGGAAGCTATGAAAGAAACCTCAACAACCAGGACATCTTTGGAACTAACAAGTCACATTTATTATATATTATATATTAATTATATATTTGCATACATATTAATATAAATGTATAATTATAAATTAAAATATGTTGTGTATTAATATATTATATTTTTGAGAAAAAATATCTATTATAGGGAGTCAGAGTTTTATATATGAATATTTCAGTTCTTCTTTGTATTTGGAAATATTCATTTTTATTTTAATTTGTCAAATATGGAACAAAAGATTAAAAATTCCTTCCAAAAAAAAGAAGCACTATTCTCCATTTCATAATTATTTTTGTACATATTTATCTTGCATTGAATTTTAAGCTCCATAAGAAAAAGAACTCTGGCTTATTTCATTTTTTGTATCTTTACAATCTAGAACCGTCCTTTACCTAAAGCAGGCACAAAATAAATGAATGTATAATGTATATTAATGAATTGCTATTTCAAAAATATATCTACAACAGTATTGTCTTTTGGATGATGGGCGGTCTAAATCTTTATTCAGGAGAAGTCTGCAGTTTATATTCTTTCCTTCATCTATTACCACAATGATAGTTTTATTTAAATGTGATTTTTTGCTGTGAAACTAGAAAAAAGATTTATATTACAGTAAAATGATTTAGCATTCTCTCTGTATAAGTAGGCATGGCAAATGGAGTCATTGCTGTGCAAGTTTAAATGTTAAGATGGTATATGATTCATGCTATCAGGCATCAGAATCGCAAACCATGTGACTTCAACCTTGACAAAACATTAATCAAGAGATAAAATAGTCTCAATGCTATACTCCAATTGGACAGAAATAAAACTACACAAGCTGTTTCAGTCACATATTCTGTTTATAATCCTGTCTGAGATGTCAATGAAGTGGAATATATAAGATGTAGTATCCTCAAACTCATAAAATGAAAAGGCAGCCCTAAAGATAGATAAATGAGTGCTAATATTTGGGAATAAACCTCGCTTGCTTTCTTGAATCACAAAACTGGATCAAATTTGGCAAAATAAATTTTTATCTTATTTCTATTTAAAAGTCAGATTAATTAATACAAAATAAATATAAAATAAACCATTCATACTTGATGTCTGGGTTAAAGAAGCCATACTTTTTTTTTTAATTTGTCTTAATGCTAATTTTATTTTTAATGACATTTTATGTTTATGTTTACTATTTAAAGTATTTTTGTATTGATTCTAGTTTTCTATAAGCTCAAAATTATAGTGATTTTATTTTTAAAAAGCTTTCTTTTTACATGAATGGGATATGTATTTCCCAACTAAATCCAATTTTCAACTGCAGTTCTGCTTGATTTCAATAGCAAGGAACCTTATCTCCTTCATCCTCATCCATCCCACACCCATCCCCATAAACTTATCTGAAATATCATCGCATTGATAACTCAGCTTTGGATACTTCATGTCTCAACTCTCAACTCATCTCCACTCAGATAAGAGGACTGGTTGATAGAGCATTAACCTCATCCTAAGGTTTTCTTTATAGAGTTCAGAGCCCTGGATTCTCCCAGTAGCTCTCTACTTTTTATTGCTGTTCTGCTTTGTTTCAAGTATTCCATGGAATACAGTATTCCTGAATTGGGTACTCCCTTTCTCCTACTTTTCCAGCTTCATTTTTATACTGTCTTCCCCTCACTAGATTGTAAGCTCCTTGAGGGCATAAATTTTCTTTCTTATTTCTTATTTTATGGTTCCATTGATAAGTTTAATTGATTCCATCTATACTTAACTAGTATCAGGCTGTTGTTTTGTTCAACAATATGTGTTTATAATATTTATTTATAAATAGCACTGTGACTTGCAGCTACAAATATAAATTGATATATAGTTGACATATAATTCATTTTCTCTATCTGTGTCTTGTCTCTATATCTGTGTTCTGTCTCTCTCTCTCTCTCTCTCTCTCTTCTCTCTCTCTGTCTCACTCTTTCCCTTGTCTCTCTGTCTTTGCATATGTCTTCCTGTCTTTCATTTCTTTTTCTTTCTTTCCTCTTTTTCTCACCTCTCTTTTTCTCTTTTAAGTCTTTGTTTCTCTATCTCTTTCTTTTTGTCCATGATTCTACCTGAACTGATAATAAATTTAAAAGTATTATTATTATTTATAATAATTTATTAATTTTAAAAAAAACATCTTTTGTCATTATTCAAATACATTATTTTTGTCCCAAAATTATATGCAAGTTTCAGTTTCCATGTCTCTCTAATATATAATTGCTTGTCATATATTATTTTTCTTGTAACACTAAGTTAGAGGACATCTTTTTCAAAGATGTCTTTCAGAGTTATTGTTTAATTTAAAACTATCACTGAAGAATACTACAGTAAATCTTAAAAGGAAAGTGCAATCTATGTTGAGAATTTTTTATTATTAAGAAATGGTGAAGTCATGTTCAATAGAAACATAACAATTCACATCAGTTCTAGTCTGATGGTGCTAGAATGTTAGGAAAAAGAACAGAGGGTGCTAAGAATCAGAACATTTTAAAGGATCAATTCATATTAATTTAAATGTTTGGAAAATATTGGATCTTCTTGTTTAATGTTCAAGAAGTGAACATATTGCTGGATCATCTGCATCATATCAGGAAAAAAAGTTTCAGTCATATAAAAGGACACTTTCCTCAGAGAGTAAAAGGAGTTGATAGGTGTGTCCTATACTTCCAAACTCCAAGAAATATTGTTACAGTGGACATTTTGGTCATCATGTCTTAGAGAATTAATATGTATTTGCATAATGGAATAGCATTAGTTGCTGAGAATCAAGTGTTTTTTTTTTGTTTTTTTTTTTTTTTTTGTTTTTTTTTTGCTGAGGCAACTGGGGATAAGTGACTTGCCCAAGGTCACATAGCTAGGGAATGTTAAGTGTCTGAGGTCAAATTTGAACTCAGGTCTTCCTGACTTCAAGGCTGGTGCTTTATCCACTGCGCCACCTAGCTGCCCCGGCCACCTAGCTGCCCCGAATCAAGTGTTTTTTGAAGATAGATTCCATGAATAATTTGATAAGATTCTCCAAATAAAACAAAAACACACAATACCTTGATATTCAGTGATTTTAATACAAAGGTGGGAAAAGGAGAGGAAAGGAGAGATACTTAAGATGGTATGGCTAAAACAACAACAACAAAAAAAAAAGATGTCAAAATCTTGCAGAATTTATTGAAGTTCCATGCCTTTATGTCATATGGACACATATATATTTGTATGTATATGTACATAAACATATGTAAGTTAAAAATCCACAAGTGTGTATGTAGATATATATGTGTGTGTATTATATATACATATGCACAAATATATATGTTTGAAAGAATTAGATTTTATGAGCATAGAAATAGCATTTAGAATTGTTCTCTTTCAATGGACAGGTGAAAAAATGTTATTAATGTGAGAACTATCCTTGATCCACCTTACTGGGATTGTGGATGGTCTGTTCATCCAGGTAACAGGTAAGATTTGATTTTTAAAAAAGAACATAAGTCATTTACTTTTTATTCCCAACAGACATGGACAAATATCTGAATTTAAAAAACAAGGAAGAGAGGGAGAAGGAGGAGGAGAAGGAGAAAAAAAAATAAAGGAAAAGATAGAGGAAGCAGTTAAAATTCTCAAACCCTGGAATAATTAAATAAATAATCAAACTGTCTTAGTACTGTTTTAATAACCTCAAATTGCAATAAGACTTTTGGGACAGGGAATATAGTACCTATTTGTGGTGGAGGCAATACAGTAGAAGCAATACACTTGTGAGGGCTTTGATAGATATAAGATATCTGAAAAAGAGGAAAATATCAAAGACATGGGTGGGGTGAGGGCATAAACTTTTTTATTACCAAAAAATTATAATAAAGAAAATATTAATGTAAACATCTTTCTATATGCTCTCTCATCTCACAAAACCTATATGAGAGTCAACAATAAACAAATTGAAAATATTCTGTATTGGAGCATTTTTAGGATACACTGTTAAGTATAAAAAATATACCACTTAAAATACTTTTTTTCTGCAATAAAATATCTCCTATCCATACATCAAACTGATTCAACATTCCTTGGAAGATGTTATAACTAAAATAATCCATTTCAAAAGCCTTTCTTACATTTGTTCACCTCACCGAAGTGGAATTTGAATAGTGTCCTGATCACTGAAATTATTTGTGGGAAGTCTAACATTCTCTTGTTTATGAATAATATTTTGCCAATCTTAACATGCTACAAAGAGTTATATAAATTTCTCAAAGAACTCTACAATCATTCAAAGATGTCTTATCTCCTTCCATAGACCAAAATAGAAGAAGCATATTGCCAACATTAGAAAATATGGTTGGACGGAAAGCCTATTGTTTTGGGCTAGTCAAGCAATATGTATATCTGAGACAGAAAGTATAGATAATGTGCTGATTCCAGAGGAAAGTTGAACGGATTGCTTTTGGGAAAATGTATATCTTAACTGATTTAAAGCTGTCCATAAAAGCAAAAACACATTTTAATTAATAATATATATATATATATATATATATGTATATATACATATATATATTAGTTTTAATAGTAATAGTACTATTAACTGTGAGTGGTTAAGGATGACAATGGATAGATACATAATGATTATCATCAGGTTGCAACACATAACCAATAAGGGACACGACAGAAAAAGAGAAAAATAATTGCATTACAGAAAGAGAAAATAGAATGATAATGTTAATGAGAATGGAAATTGACAAGGAAACAGCCAGAATGACAGCAGGAGATGTGGAAGAAATTAAGCAAAATCTTCCATAAGTTGATTTGAACTTCTGCAATAAATTTTTTGAAGAATATGGAAAAAAGTCACCCAGGATAATTGGTCATGGATCACTTCATTTAATTAAAGATACCATTTCATATGGCCTAGCTAATTTTTTGATGATATTAAATGACCTTAAACCAGATGTTTGCTTCTAATCAAGAAGTACTTTCTCATGATCTTGGAAATAATCAAACCAACCTTTCTGATAAGAGACAAGAACCAGTAGGTGATTTTGGTGCACTGTGAATCCATTGTTGAGAATGTTGCCATAATGAGAAAAAAAAGATCAGCCTCAGTCTTGGCGCATGATTACTATTTTAGAGGAAGTCATCATTTGGTAGTCTATATTTTTAGTACAAAGTTCAGGTATTTGCATGTTATGATAAAACTGTAATTGTGTGTCCCAGTATAAGATATCTACAAAAGCAAAATGCCTTTGAGGCAAGGATTGAAGTAGCAGCCGCAAATTCAAGAACTCTTAGACTAGAGATAGTCTAAGGGTATTGAATAATTGATCAGAAAGAGAGAGATAGTGGAGCATCTGCTGGCATAGGGTATAGTTGGCCCTATTGATTTACAATGATGTTGCCGATATTCAATTCTGGGTCATAGTTCCAGGGTGGAGAGGAGTGTTTATGGTTGGCTTCAAGGTAGCAGGGGCCCTAGTCATAGTTCCAAGGCAGAGAACTTTATCTTTATTACATCAGGTAGGAGGCTACATAGACAAAGAAAATAAAAGTGAATGAATTAATTTTGAATGATTTAAAAAATTAAAGTAATGAGAAAAACAGATACCCTATGAGAAAAGGAAAGCAATAGGTAAAATAGCTTTTCTTATAAAAGGCAATGAAGAAAGTAATTTTATAGTAGTGGGGGCAATCTTGAATTTCACTAGCATTGGAATTGGTTGAGTATAGAAATCTGTCTTAACCAATGAGAATTAGAAATGAAAGGGAATATGAACTATATAATGGAGAATAATAAAAAGGAAAGTGGATTAGGAGGGGCAGTAGTCAGATGCAAAAAAAAAAAAAAGAAACACTTTCAGGTGGTGAGAAGACAAAAAAAAAATAGAGAAAATAAGTGGGAGAAAATGGGATGGAGTGAAATACAGTTAACAATCATAACTGAAAATATGAATGGGATAAGCTAATTCATAAAACAGAAATGGACAGCATAATGGCTTTTAAAAAGTCCAACAATATTTCATTTACAAGAGACACACTTGAAAAAGAAAAGTACAATTAAAATAAAGGGCTGGAACAGAATTTATTATTCTTTAGCTAAAGTAAAAAAAAAATAATACAGGAATGATGTTAGACAAAACCAAAATATTCCTAATCGAAAGCAATAATCAGAAAAACTACTTATTACTCAAATTTCCATACAGAATTTAAAAAAAATATAACAAATTTTTCTGATAAAGGATTCATTCATGAAATATAGAGAATCCTGAGTCTCATATATATATACATTTCAATTAAAAATGATCAAAGGGGGCAGCTAGGTGAGCAGTGGATTGAGCACCAGCCCTGAAGTCAGAAGGACCTGAGTTCAAATCTGGTCTCAGACACCTAACATTCCCTAGCTGTGTGACTCTGGACAAGTCACTTAACCTCAATTGCCTCAGCAAAAAGCAAAAAAAAAAATCATCAAAGGCTATAAACATAAAGTTTTCAGAAGAAATCAGAATCATTGTCATATGGAAGTATATTCTAAATCATTATTAATTAGAAAAATTCATCATATAACAGCTCTTTTGAGGTACTACCTCAAGCCTATCAGAAATGATAAATATGGGAGGGAATGGAGAAATATAGCTATACTAATAAACTGCTGGTGAGATTGTGAACTCTTCCAAATTTTCTGGAGAACAATTGGGAATTATTCCCAAAGTGTTATCAAGTTATGTGTATCATTTTACTCAGTAAAACCAATACTAAGTCTTTAACTCCAAGAGATAAAAAAAATCTTAAAATTAGAATCTTGATATAAAAATATATTTATAGTAATTCTTTTTTGCGATGACAAAGAATTGGAAATTGAAAGAATGTCCATCAATTTGGGAATAGCAGGACAAGTTTTCATTTATGATTGTGATAGAGTAATAATGTGCTATAAGAAAATGACAAACAGGAAAGGATCACAAAAACCTGGAATAACTTATATGAACTGATGCAAATCAAGCTAAGCAGAACCTGATATCATTGTTGCACAATGTAACAGCAACAAAGTACAATAATTAACTGTGAATAATTTAGCCATTCTGATTAGTATAATCAGTCAAGATAATTATGAATGTTACAGATCTAGAAAAAATAGTAACAAAGTTCATTTGGAAGAACAGAAGGTCAAGGATTTCAAGGGGATTAATGAAAAAAAAAGGCAGATGAAGGTGGCCTTGCTGTACCAGATCTAAAACTATATTATAAAGCAGCGGTCCTCAAAACCGTTTGGTACTGGCTAAGAAATAGAGCAGTCGATCAGTGGCACAGGATTGGCTATCAGGACAATCTAGGCAATAACCTTAACAATTTAGTGTTTGATAAACCCAAAGACCCCACTTTTTGGGATAAGCACTCACTATTCGGCAAAAACTGCTGGGAAAATTGGAAACTAGTGTGGAAGAAATTAGGGCTTGACCCATACCTAACACTACATACCAAGATAAGATCTAAATGGGTTCATGATCTAATATAAAGAGGAACTTTGTAAGCAAGTTAGAAGAACGTAATATAGTTTACCTCTCAGACCTGTGGAGATGGAATAAATTTATGTCCAAAGAAGATCTGGAACTCCTAATTGAACATCAGATGGATAACTTTGATTATATTAAGTTAAAAAGTTTCGGTACAAATAAAACTAATGCAGACAAAATTAGGAGGGAATCATCAAATTGGGAAATCATCTTTACATTTAATGGTTCTGATAAAGGCCTCATTTCTAAAATATATAGAGAATTGTCTCATATATATAAGAATTCAGGCCACTCTTCAATAGATAAGTGGTCAAGGGATATGAACAGACAATTTTCAGATGATGAAATTAAAACCATCTCTAGTTATATGAAGAAGTTGCTCCAAATCACTATTGATCAGAGAAATGCAAATTAAGACAACTCTGAGGTACCACTACACACCTGTCAGATTGGCTAAAATGACAGGAAAAGATAACGATGAATGTTGGAGGGGATGTGGGAGGGCTGGGACACTGATGCATTGTTGGTGGAGCTGTGAACGCATACAGCCATTCTGGAGAACAATTTGGAGCTATGCTCAAAAAGTTGTCAAACTATGCATACCCTTTGACCCAGCATTGTTTCTACTGGGCCTATATCCCAAAGAGATCTTAGAGGAGGGAAAGGGACCCACATGTGCAAGAATGTTTGTGGCAGCCCTTTTTGTAGTGGCTAGAAACTGGAAACTGAAGAGATGCCCATCAATTGGAGAGTGGCTGAATAAATTATGGTATATGAATGTTATGGAATATTATTGCTCTGTAAGAAACGACCAGCAGGACGATTTCAGAGAGGCCTGGAGAGACTTGCATGAACTGATGCTGAGTGAAACGAGTAGAACCAGGAGATCATCATACACAGCAACAACAGTATTACATGATGATCAATTCTGATGGTCATGGCTCTCTACAACAAAGAATTGTCTCAAACCAGTGCCAATTGTTCACTGAAGAAAATCATATACACCCAGAGAGAGGGATAGGAAATATGGACCACAACGTAACATTTTCATGATCTCTATTGATATTTGCTTGCATTGTGTTTCCTTTCTCTGATTTTCTTTTTTTTTTTTCTTGTAGATAGGATTTTTCTTGTATAACTTGTCAAGTATTTTAACATTATTAACATGTAGTGGACTTCCTGCCATCTAGGGGAGGGGAGGGGACTGGGGGTAAAATTTGTAATGGAAATCTTTGTAAAGATCAATGATGGGGAACTACCCATACATATGTTATACAAATAAAAAGCTTTAATAAAAAAAAGATAATTATGAATGAATTATGATGAGAAATGCTATCTATCTCCAGAGAAAGAACTGATGAAATGAGTGCAGAGAGAAAATATATATATATATGTATTTTTCCATTTTCAGTTTTTTAGATGTGATAAACATGAAAATATGTTTAGTTTGATTAATATGTATGAGCGATATAATTTTACTTGTCTTGTCATATGTTGGAACGGTGACAGAGAATTTTGAAATCAAAATTTCAAAAAGAAATGTTAATTTAAAAATTGAATTAAATAAAATCACTGAAGATAATGATACTTCTATTTAAAAATACTAGGAAGTTTAGGTGACAAGGGAAATCCAGGAACTACATAATCTCAGTAATTAAACTATTTTCACACACACACACACACACACACACACACACACACAAACCAGACAGATCTCAGCTGCTGGAGGAATGTTAATTCTTGATGGTTACATTTAGTGAATCTGAAAAAAATACTTATTCAGTACCATAGCAATCAGACTAACCAAAGAATTATTTGATAGAATAAAAAAAAAGTTTTAAAAAAATTTAAAGGAAGAAAAAAGAATATTAAAGAAGTTAATGAAAAAAATATGCAAGAGGACAGTCAAGCAGTATGATTTCACACTTTGTTGCAAAGTAATAATCATTAAAATTATGGGGCACACTAAGAAATAGAGTGATAGATTAGTGGATTATACTATATGTAGTTCATATGTTTGTAGTTCATAAACATAAACATCTTATATTTGATAAATGCAAAGATCCAAGCTTTTGGAGGTCAAGTTATTATATGACAAAAATGTCTTGAAAAACTAGAAAGCACTTTGAAACTCAGCATTGACCATCATCTCCCAGATAATAAGAAAATGAGTATAAGACTTAGAACTAAAGTGTGATATCACAAGCAAATTATCAGAGCTTTACATAAGAAAAACCAATGCAAGTCAAAATTTGAAAGAAAACTGAATATCTGAGTGTGGAGAATTACAGCAGTTTTCTCTGATCAAGGAGTCATTTTTCATTTATATAGGGAATTGAATCAAATTTATAAAATATAAGAACCCTCTCCCAATTAATAAACAATGGATATGTTGGTCGTTTCTTACAGAACAATAATATTCCATAACATTTATATACCATAATTTATTCAGCCATTCTCCAATTGATGGGCATCCTTTCAATTTCCAGTTTCTTGCCACTACAAAAAGGGCTGCCACAAACATTTTTGCACATGTGGGTCCCTTTCCCTCCTTTAAAATCTTTTTGGGATATAGGCCCAGTAGAAACACTGCTGGGTCAAATGGTATGCACAGTTTGATAACTTTTTGAGCATAGTTCCAAATTGCTCTCCAGAATGGTTGGATCTGTTCACAGTTCCAACAACAATGTATCAGTGTCCCAGTTTTCCCACATCCCTTCCAACAGTTATCATTATCATTTCCTGTCATTTTAGCCAATCTGACAGGTGTATAGTGGTATCTCGGAATTGTCTTAATTTGCATTTCTCTGATCAATAGTGACTTGGAGCACCTTTTTCATGTGACCGGAAATAGCTTCAATTGCTTTGTCTGAAAATTGTCTGTTCATATCTTTTGACCATTTATCCATTGGAGAATGGCTTGAATTCTTATATATTTGAGTCAATTCTCGATATATTTTAGAAATGAGGCCTTTATCAGAACCTTTGTATGTAAAAATATTTTCCCAGTTTACTGCTACCCTTCTAATCTTGTCTGCATTCATTTTGTTTGTACAAAAACTTTTTAACTTGATATAGTCAAGCTTATCTATTTTGTGATTAATGATGACCTCTAGTTCTTCTTTGGTCACAAATTCCTTCCCCCTCCACAGGTCTGAGAGGTAAACCATCCTACAATTTTCTAATTTGTTTATAATATCATTCTTTATGATCATGAATCCATTTTGACCTTATCTTGGTATATGGTGTTAGGTGTGGGTCAATGCCTAATTTCTTCCATACTAGTTTCCAATTATCCCATCAGTTTTTGTCAAACAGTGAGTTTTTATCCCAAAAACTGGGGTCTTTGGGTTTATCAAACACTAGATTACTATTGTCATTGAGTATTTTGTCCTGTGAACCTAACCTATTCCACTGATCCACTACTCTATTTCTTATCCAGTACCAAATGGTGTTGATGACCACTGCTTTATAATATAGTTTTAGATCTGGTGCAGCTAGGCCACCCTCATTTGCATTTTTTTCATTAATTCCCTTGAAATTCTTGACCTTTTGTTGACCAACAGGAGGATTTCAGAGAGGCCTGGAGAGACTTGCATGAACTGATGCTGAGTGAAATCAGCAGAACCAGGAGAACATTATACACAGCAACAAGACTATATGATGATGAATTTTGATGTACATGGTTCTCTTCAACAATGATGTGATTCAAACCAGTTGTTCAGCGATAAAGATAGTCATATACATCCAGAGAGAGGCCTGTGGGAACTGAGTGTGAACCACAACACAGCATTTTAACGCTTTCTGTGAATATTTCCATGCATTTTGTTTTCCTTCTTAGGTTGTTTTTTCTTCTTCTCTTTCTAGATCTGATGTTTCTTGTGCAGTAAGATAACTATATAGATAGGTATACATGTATTGTATTTGTCATATAATTTATCCTATTTAGCATGTATTAGATTACCTGTCATCTAGGGGTGGGGGGTGGGGGAAGGACGGGAAAAGCTTGGGAAAAAAAAGTTTTTGCAAAGGTCAATGTAGAAAAATCACTCATATGTTTTGTAAATAAAAAGCTTTATAAAAAAATAAATAAATAAACAATGGATATGAATTAACAGTTTTCAGAAGAAGAAATCAAAGTTATGTATATTCATATAAAATAATGTTCTTATCCCCAATGGTTAGAGAAATGACAATTAAAGCCACTCTGACGGTTTTTATACCCACAAAATTAGCTAACATACAACTAAAGAAAATAAAATATTAAATGAAAAATATTCATATTAACATGTATAACTCTCAGTTAATTGTTTATGTAACTGGGCAACTAATTGCTTCATCAAACACATTTTAAATCCACACATTAATTCTACTAAACTTTTTAGAAGCTCTTGGAAATCATTTTTTTTTTCTTCTATGCTTGGAATTTGCTTCATTCATTCTCTTGTTAAATGTAAATTTTCCTTAGTCTTTCTTTTCCAAATCAAAGAAGATCCATCCCTAAGGCAGAGAATAATGATTTATGATATCTTTAAAAATTTATTTATTTGTTTTTTATATTTATGTTTATTTAAATTTCTTTTAAATTTTATTTATTCAATTTATATTTTTGATTTTTATTTAATATATTCTATTCCATTATTTATTTATATTACATAATTATGCATCATAATTAATTTTTATTTCATATATACATATAGATAAAAGTTAAGTTAATAAATTAATAAAATCAAATACATTAAATAAGTTATAAATATATAAATGAAAATATAAAAATAATTTAAC
>JAJPUD010005991.1:71441-113374 GCA_023553655.1 Myrmecobius fasciatus | reverse complement strand
TCCTGATTCACTTGGCTATCTGTAAGGTTCCATCTAGCTTTGGTTTTTGATCCTATTCTGATGTAAAGAATTATTAATAATCACTGATATATTACTTTAGATTCTTGTGTATGATTTTTAAAGTTTTAAAGATATATTTAATAAAATTATTTAATCATTCCTTTATTTATTTTTGGCCAGTTATGATGATTTATGATCAACTTTAATAGTTATTCTGACACTTCTATCTGAATTAAGGTCAAGCCTTTCCCAACATGGTTATCATGATTAATATATAAATTGTTTTGCTCCATATGTAACTTAAAATATCCTGCTTGGTCCATTTAACAAACATACCATAGCCAGTCCTATTTAGGCTATTATAATCCCTTCCTTCCAAACACACTTTAAGGCAGTAGATTTTAGTGTAGGGATTATGACTACATTACAAAATATTCCTACTTGTTTTGCTAAAGAGTTCCTATATCCTCATTAACCAAGAGTATTGGATTTGGGCAAACATACGGACTACTGGGCTAATGATTCATTCGAGTATGTTGTGGTCATATCAAGTAGCACAAAAGACTCCTGAATTACACATAAACTGCGTGTCTTTTCAGTAAATTAATAAATCTTGCTTAGATTCATAAATGTAAATCTCTTGTATAGTTATTTCGTGTATGTTTTTTTAAACCCCAGCACTGATTGGTTTATCCATAAAACTAAACCACTATTCCCATTAGCTTTTGAGTTTTTGAAATTTCATCCAAAGAGCAGAGTTTTAAAGTAAACAATATGGAAGTTGCTTTTTTTTTTTTAAGGAAAACCAATATTTTAAACAATTTTTTTTTCAAAAAAACTTGCTTCAATAAAAAAGAGAAAAAATGATAGGTGCCTCTGATTCTATTTATACTTACATTTTGCCTGTGTATACATATACATGAATGAATGTATCTGAATGAATGTGCTTTCATGTGTGCAAATATGCATGCAGATATATACATAAGCTTATGTAAGCAATATATTTTACATATGCATATGTGCATGTGTACATACCTCTGATCATGAGTGTACCATTTGGGAAATTACATATTATATTTGTAGTATAACATTCATTTTTAACAGGCACATAATAGGTAACAAAATAAACTTCCATTTGAAAATGGAAAATGAATCTTTTTTTTTTTGTTTTTTTTTTGTTTGTTTGTTTTTTGCTGAGGCAATTAGGGTTAAGTGACTTGCCCAGGGTCACACAGCTAGGAAGTGTCTGAGACCAGATTTGAACTCAGATCCTTCTGACTTCAGGGCTGGTGCTCTATCCACTGCGCCACCTAGCTGCCCCAATGAATCTGTTTTTTAAAGTATATTTGGAATTTTCAGTAAAAAGGGCAAAGAAATTATTTTAAAAAAATAAGTTATCTGTAAAAAATCTCAATTCTTAAAATTTTCAGGACATTCTGAGCTAGTTAGAGTCATAAGACTATTAGTGTTGAGCCAAGATAGCAGATTCCTCATTTTAGAAAGAAGAAAACTGATGTGAAGAGATGAAATTATATCCCAAAGTCATACAAATTAAGTAAATGATAATTAAAATCTAAACCCATAATTCTTTCTACAATATCAAATATTTATTCATTATGTACAAAATAACTATTGACAGAAATTATAACATCTAAGTGATGTTGAGAAGCATTGTAAAAGAGTAATCATAAATTTACATATGCAAAAAGAGAACCTGGGTTTTCAGTAGTGTGCTAGAGTCAGTGTAAACTGGCTCTGATTGTTTTATATTCAGGGTAAGCATTTATACATTTGAAATCAGAACATATGACTTGTTGGGGGGAGCCAAGGTATTGGAGTGAAACCAGGAAGCTATTCAAGTTCTCCCAGTCTCCCTTGAAAACCACATGAAACCAAGCCATTGTACAGAGTCTGACAGAATAAAACCAGTCTCCAAGTGAAAATAGATTGGAAAAACTTCAAGAAAGGTCAGTCTCACTGGGGGAAAAAAGACTATTCAGTCCAGCTCAGACAGAATTTGGGAAAGTGAGTGAGAGGATCTTAATCACAGCAGAACAGCAATTGTGACCTTGGTTCTTGCTTAGTAGTAAAGCAGAGCAATGGGGCAGCCTCCAGTCTCATCTCAGAAGGCAAACTCCAGGAAACCAAGATGTTTCCTGAACAGAGCAGACAAAGTTATCCCTGCAAACACCTGAGCTCAAAGCCAAAACTCAGAGCTACAAAAAACTCTTGGGACAGTGTTCCCTTTACATCAAAAGTAGAGTTCAACCATTAAAGTTACAAAAGAGGATATACAAAAACAGAAAGAAAGAAAAATCAAGAAATGGAAAAGAATCATAACTATAAAAAGATACTATGGTGACAGGAAAAGCCAAAACACAAACTCAGACAAGAACAAAATGTCTACAGAGGAAATTTCAAATGGTGACATGAATTGGTTTCAGACCTAAAGAGGCTTCTTGGAAGTAACAAAATATTTTAAAAGGCAAATAAGAGAAGTAGAAAAAAATGAGAAAAGAAATGAGAGGTATATAAAAGAGAGCCAATAGCTTGGAAAAGGAAAGGAAAAAGTTTGTTGAAAACAATTCCTTTAAAAAATGAAATTGGCCAAATGCAAAATAAAAAAAAAAATCCACATAAGAAAACATCTTGAAAAGTAGAATTAAACAAATGAAAAAGGAGATACAAGATCTTATTGAAGAAAACTGCACATTAAAAACCACAACAGATCAAATGGACAGAGATGGATCTTCAGTGAGTTAAGAGAATGTGATCTTCAAATGCAGGACTCAAGAGAAGTAGGTAAACAGGAATAAATGCATATCCACACACGTGCACACACACACACACATACATATATATGCATATATAATTTAAAGTTTAAGCTGCTTACATTACTAGATGGGAAAATGATACCTGTAACTCTTGATAATTGTATCTACTATTGACTCGCTTACAGGGGAACATTACATGGACAGAGGATGTGGTTGTGAATGGACTCTAGTGTGATGATATCAATGAAAAAAAAAAAAACATTAAAGGGTGGAAAAGGATAGTGCTGGCAAAAGAGGAAAGGGGACAAATTAGATCACATGAAGAGGCACAAAAGACCTATTACAATCGAGGGAAAGAATGGAGGAGAATGAATGTTATCTGAAGTTTAATCTCATCAATTTTGGCTCAGAGAGGGAATAGCAATCATTCAGTTGAGTTTGAAAGTATATCTTACCCTATAAAGAAGTAGGAGGAGAAAAGGGGAAAGAAAAGGAAGGAGTTAAGGAAGTTAGAGAGTGGGGTGGGTTAAAAACAAAATACTATTAAGGAGGTACAGGGTGGGAAGAGAACAAGAATATATACAGAAGAGAAAATAGGATGAAGAGAAATACAGAGCTAGTAATCCTAACTGTGAATGAGAATGGGATGAACTCTCCCATAAAATGCAAGCAAATAGCAGAGTGAGTTAAAAAACAGAATCTTACAATATAGAGATAGACAGCAGAATTATATTAATGGGGGAACCTTAACATCCCCCTTTCAGAATCAGACAAATTAACCACAAAATAAATAAGAAAGAAATTAAGGAGGTTAATAGAATTCTAAAAAATCTAGATATGATAAATCTCTGGAGAAACCTTAATAGGGGAAGAAATATACCTTTTTTCTCAATAACACATGACACCTACACAAAAAATGACCATGTATTAGGTCATAAAACTAACAATAAAATGCAGAAAGGCAGAAATTGTTAATGTTTCCTTTTCAGATCACAATGCAATAAAAATTATATTCAATAAAGGATCTGGGAAAGATAGACTAAATATCAATTAGTAATTAAATAATCCAACTTTAAAAAATGAGGGGGTCAAACAACAAATCACAGAAACAATAATTTCATCCAACAGAATGGCAATAATGAGTCATTCTCCAATTGATAAATGACAAAAGGATATGAACAGGCAATTCTCAGATGGTGAAATTAAAGGCATCCATAGTCATATGAAAACATACTCCAAATCAGTATCGTTTGAAAAAAATGCAAATTAAAACAACTCACACTTCTCAGATTTGCTAAGATGACAGGAAAACATAATGACAAATGTTGGAGGAAATGTGGGAAAATTAATTCATTGTTGATAAAGTTGTGAAATGATCCAACCCTTCTGAAGAACAATTTGGAACTATGCCCAAAGGGTAATAAAACTGTGCATACCCCTCTGCCCCAGCAGTGCCTCTAAGGGATCTATATCCCAAGGCAATAATAAAGGAGAGAAAAGGACCCACATGTGCAAAAATATGCATAGCAGCTTTTTTTTTTTTTTGTGGAGGCAAAGGATTGGAAAATAAGTAGATGCCTATCAATTGGGGAATGGCTGAATAGGTTGTAATATATGAAAGTAATGGAATATTATTTTTCTATAAAAAATAATGAACAAGCTAATTTTAGAAAGGCTTGGAAAGATTTACATGAATTGATGCTGAATGAAACAAGCAGAATTAGGAATACATTGTTTACAGAAATAATAAGATGTGCAATGATCAACTATAAAGGACTTAGTTCTTCTAAGTGATTCAGTGATCCAAGGCAGTCCCAAAAAACTTTGGATAGAAAATGCTATCTGTGTCCTGAAAGAGAACTATGTAGATTGAATATAAATCAACATATACTGTGTTCACTTCTTTTGAGAAATTGAAGAAAAAGAAGAGGTGAAGCAGCAAAACTGGAATCTCCAAATAGCACATTTTGTTAGCCTGTTTTCTGGTTTGGGAATTTAAGTTATTACTAGGACAGTGACTGTCTTGCCCATAATGAAGTAAAAAAACAGAGACAATTAATTGGGTTTCATTTGAAACCCCAAACAAACAGTAATGACTATTTGAAGCACAAAAGTCTGATTTGGAAAAAAGTGATCCAAAGCATTCCTTAATTGACTATATACAATTTCTATTTTCTATTGCTAGGTCAATGCTCACTATGAACCCTGTTGAACGTTATAATTTTACCTGCAATTAAAAATAGAAGACTTTATCTGAACAGTTTATTTCTTTTATGTTTGTTTCACCTTGTAACTTTACTTTAGTCATTATATTGAAGCATTAGGAAAAGCTAATTGCCCAGTCTCACCTGGGATTGGATTCCTAATCTCTAAATGAGAATTTGGTAAAAAAAAAAAAGTCATTTCTAATATCCATTATACATTAAAATTTTACAATACATTTGAGAATCATCATTTACCGTAAGATCGATTTATGTAGTTAAATTAAGAAACTATTTCACCTTGGGGGTTTTATTTTGGGAGTAGAGAGTGTTATTTTTTTTTCCATTTTTCAGAAAAAGAATAGTGTATGTGCTAAAATTTGCTAACACTCATTTGATTAATGCACATGTTCAAGACAGTGCCAACATCTAGTGTAAGTTATTGCCAGCATAATGGAACTGTGGACATCATGACCAAGGGAGAAACTTTGAAGTGCCTATAAAACTTCCTTACATATAATTAATATCACTATGTAACATATTAATGTAATAGTATTACTTTGTTAATATAATTTCATAGTAATATTTATAGTTATAATTATAACAAAATTATCAATAGAAATAATTTACATAGAACTTTCAATTTTGCAAAGTAACAAACATTATATCATTTGATGCTACTATAAAATATTCTTCTTTTACTCAGAAATATTAATTGATATATATAAAACCATAGATAGTAAGAAACCATTTCAAATCTCATACAAAATTATTTTTTTTTACATTTTCCTGGGTATATCCAAAAAGTCCAGCACCTATTTCATTATAGAGATTTCACTTCAATTTTGTTACTGATGTGACCTGAAGAATTAACTTAGACAAAGCCTATGGGGTCCCGAAGCAATGGGTTCAAATATCAGTAAAAATTTTTGTTATCTGCTCTGCTTCGTATGTTATGCCTGCTGTATTTTTGGCACCTATTTAAAGAAGTGAACTTACATACTTGAAAGAAACCTAATTCCCTTAGCCAGGACAATCCTTCCACTAGGGCAAGATCCCAGAGCCTCTCTTCTTCTTTTTCTTCTTCTTCTTCTCCTTCTCCTTCTCCTCCTTCTTCTCTTTCTTCTTCTTTTAGATGAGCTGCTTATAAATTATGGCACACCACACATACAGTCTAAAACTCTTAGAAAGGACATAGAGGTTTGTTTGTTTTTCGGATAGTGTCAGTAGTACACCTTGAACCCTATTCTATCCAAAAGGAACTGTGGAGTTCTATTGCAGTTGAAGTTGCAGCACACTGAGTGATTTTCTGATAGGCAAGTGCCTTTTTACTTAGATGGAAAAAGATCAAAGTGTATGACAGGAGAAGAAAGAGAATCAAAGCCTAAGATTCAAAGTAAGATCCAGGGATGATATGCAGATGAGGTGAGGGGTGGAAGAGCCTCTTAGAAGCAAGGCAAGTGACTCTTGTTGTAGCTTTCAAGTTTTATGTAATAAGACGAACAAGTAGCCAAGAAATATAATTGTATCCTGGTGTCCTCATATGCTTCACAGATGCATATGAGTTTTAATCCCTGTCATATGTCAGTCAGGCAGCCTGCCCAGCTATCCTGGCTTTTATAAACCCCTGTTACCTAGGGAGATCTTGTCAGAGCTTTCATTAGTCTCATGGAAGTTATGGGGCAGTGGGTTCATTTGGACTCCTGATTGCTGCAGCATTTTCAGCATTTCCCCCTCTATCATTAACTTACATAAAATTCAAAATGATTTAGTTTTTAGCTCACAGTCATGGAAAGCTTTCCAGCTCATGGAAATAGCCAGAAATTGTGATCTCCATGAACAACTTTGACAATTGAATATCCCCTCTACAACCTGCATTAGAATATGACTTCAATGGTGGTTTGCAGCTTTATATTTATCCTGCCCCATCCCTTGATGAATTTTAATGGAAAAATCAGCAAATATATTTGCGAAAAGTTATAATGATGGCTTTATTTTTTATATGAGGGTCTTTTCCTGATATACAACCCTTCCATTAAATTCTCCTTTGTGATAAACAGCATAGTCAACTGACAAAGTCACTAAATCTGACAATATTATGCAACATTTCACATTCACCACTTTCCATGCTTCTCACCTCTCTATTGAGAGAAGGGAAATGTATTATCTAAGTGAATGTATATGCTTGTTTCTGTTGTTTGTTTTTCATCTATTCTCTGCAACCAAAATTGATCATTGTGGATAACTATACCTTGGTTCAGCATATACATATGTTCTTTATCTTGTTTGATATACCTGGTTTCTGACCAACCCTTTATGTTTTAATTGAGAAAGACAAATTTCATTTTACAGATCATTTTCTTGTCAACTTTTCACTTCATACCAAATCCTTCAGTCCTTTTTCTTTCCTTGAATTTCCTAGTATCTATAAATTATTTCCAGCCAATAGTGTAATTTGTTCCCATGGGGATTCCCAAGAGTTGGTAGTAGTTATCAGATCTGAAAAGTCTCAGGAAGCTCTCCTTCACATTTCAAAAGCCCTTTTTGGAAAGAAAGTACATTTGAGCAGTTAAGCCAGTTCCAGGCTATTCTATAACTTTCAGATACACCACTAACAATATTATCATCGAATATACACTTAAATGGTCCATTAAGTGATCATAAATTATTTCTATGTTTCTGGCAGCTTTCAGTAGCAATCAAGGAAAACCCAGACCAAAATGGCATAACTGGGATTCTGTATGTTACAAGCAGGTTTTCATTTTGATAATTATTGACTTTGAGCATAAAATAGAAAGATATTTTTGCTTGATTGAGAGATGGTTGTTCATAGCAGTTATCTGAGAGACCTAATATGAACTCAATCTCTCTAATTTGTTAATCTAGATTGCTGGGGAAAAGAAAAAAGTCATACCTGATCCATTTTTCCTTAAGAGCAAAAACAAGAGTATTTGTGGTTTAGTTAGTTATTTTTAATACTAGTTGACATTTATTCAGCTTTTAAAGTGTTACAAAATGTTTAAATGCATTTTCATATTTGCTCTTTATAATTATCTTTGAGGAAAGTGATATAAATAAAATTAGGTTTATTTTACTGATGAAGGAATTAAGGTACCAAAGAGATTAAATGACATACAATCATCTCATATTTAGTAGGAATCTGACATTGGAAACTAATTTTTTTAACTTAAAGTTCACTGTTCCCTTTTTTTTTTTTATGCCACATTGCCTTACATACTTCTTAGCTGTATTTATTCTTGACAGGGATAAAAAGAAGACAGTTGAAGTTTCATTTTCATGATTTTTGATGGAAGAAATTTACATGTAAAGGGCAGACATACACTTTAAGGTTTGGAAATGTCAATCAGTGAAGAGATCTTATTACTGCTATTGTGTTTGGAAACCATTTTCAACACCATAAATTACTACTTAGGGCAGATAAGCACTATGTCCTATATTTACAACATTTTCTACCTTTTTAAATGTACAGCATAAGTTTAGATTGCAAAGCACAATTGAGAAATTAATAGTTGTAAGTCTTCCTGAAAAGGAGTACATTCAACTCTTCTCATTATTTTATGTAAAGGCAAGACAGATAGTGGCTGTTTTGCAGTCTCAAAATTTTCATTTTAAAATATTCAGTAGGGAAAAAAGTTCTTAAATAAAAGCTGCTGAAATACATTTTTTTTGCTTTTAGAGCCAGACTCTGGAACAAGTCCAAAGGAGCTCAGTGTCTTAAGTCAAGAGGCAAATGGAGCGAAGATGACAGTTTGCATATCGCTGATACCAGAGGTTAAGAAGCAAAAGTTTTCAGCTTTAACTGATGTCAAAGATAACTCATAATTATTCAGTTACTGTATATGCCTCTAGTTCTTGAATAATGTTGGCATAAAAATGAAGTAAAGCATTCTCTAAAGAGAAAAGAGAAAATGTTCAGGGTAAAAACACTATCAGTACAAATTAAGCTACTACATTAAAGCCATATCATTAATAAATTGTGTGCATAAAATAACAATAAATTGTGAGAATATAATATTGGAATATCTGTAAAAATGTGCCTGTGCTAAAAGAAAATGAATTTATATGTGTCTATAAATACAATTTCATTGAAAAGTATGAGAGACAGAAACTAAAGGGACACATGGGAAATTTCAGGAAGGAATTTAAGGATAAAAGGTTATAGACTGGAGAGTCTGGAAAGAGAGTAATAAGAAGAGAAAATAGAAAAAAAAAACAGCAAAAGAGACATTGGTATCCTTAGAAAAATCACTTTCAACTGTACAATGGATTTGAAATAAGAGAATCTAGGTACATATCTATGTTCAGCCATTCAGTAATTCTAAGTATGTATCTTTGGTAAAGCCATATTATCACTCTAGGGCTCAGTCTTCTGTATAAAGTAAAGGGGCTGGATTTGATGAGCGGTCATATCCCCTTTTTTTATAAAACTATGATGTTGTGACTCCATTTATTTGATTTCCTCCTGTTCCTCTTTCTAATCCCCTACATTATTCTTATTCACCTTCTTGAAAACCTGACACAAACTATCACCCAATCTGCTGCCAATTAGTTTAATACCTATATATCTATAGACAGTTTAAAATATGAAGAGATGCTCATGAACATGTTTATTAACAGAATACATCTGAATATGATCTAAAATACACAACCTACATTAATCAAGAAAAAAAGGACAATATCCTTCCCCTCACAGAGCTTAAGAAGTTTTCTATGCAGGGGCATGATAGCAAATATTAGAATCAGGACGAAAGAAAGGAGGTTCATGAAGTAAAATCAATTTACAATTGAATCTACAAATGAACTCATTAGTGGAAAAGTAGATCAGTTTGATGAGAGATGATATCCTAGGATAAGAAGTCCCTATGTGCAAAGTGAAGTTCTAAATGAATCATTGTGGTGAACTCTGGGGAATCAGAAACATAGGCAGAAAAAGATGGAGCATAGCTAGCCTGAGACTTTACTCACAAATGGGAGAAGTCCATCATGGAAGATGGATATTCCAGATTGAGAAAATTCCAGACTCTAAGAGAAGTTCCAGTTTAGGATTGTGGTTGCCTTGTCTATGGAGTCAAGAGAGCATAGCTGGAAAAACAATGCATTCCTTCAATAGTCCTCTGTCTATATTTTTTGCTGCTAATATAACAGAACTTTACTAAACTGAAAACAGCTTCCTCAGAATTGGGGGTAATTTAAATGTAGTCAAATGTAGGTAGCATGCCATGGAGAAATCAGGAGGCACTTCTAGTTTTTAGTTTCTCTTATCATAAGAACTTTAATTCTCAGGGCACCTAGGTAGCACAGTGGATAGAGCACCAGCCCTGAAGTCAGGAGGACCTGAGTTCAAATCTGGTCTCAGACACTTAACAGTGTCTAGCTGTGTGATCCTGGGCAAGACACTTAACCCTAATTGCCTCAGCAAAAAAAAAAAAAAATAAAATAAAAATAAGAAGAACTTTAATTCTCTTTGATTCAAGAATAAAGGCAATCAAGTTGAAATATATTCTGGTACCTATACATAGGAAGAAACCAATAGCTACATCTGTGGCTCTTCATAGAATGAGAAAAGAGGAATTTCCCTGTCCCTATAATTAAGGTACTAATATAAAAAACTCCCCTATTTAAGTAAAATTTTAGTATTGAGATTCTTTAAACTCAATACTCTGCTAACCAGTGTGAATTTTACCATGCGATTTTAATGCTAATGAGTGAAGTGAAGTTGATAGTATTTTTAGATGGAATATGCCTTTGAAATTATCTAGTTCAAAAACCTTCATTTCACAAATGGGGAAACTAGTCCAAAAATAGTAAGGAACAACACCCAGATTTGAACCTAGCTTCTATGGATTCTATACTAGTGCACTTTCTTTTGAGCCTTACAATCTTTCAAAGCATTTTGTCAACAACTAAATAAGTAATTGTTAGCACCAATGAACATTTTCACTGGTCTGATTTTCACAGTTGGTCACACATAAATCTATAGAAAATTGAGAAAAGTTTTCTTCTCTTTAGATAATTAAGGGAACATTGTTAGACTTTCCTGGTAATGATGGAAAATTAAACTGATTAACTGTCATTGTGAATGTATACCATTATGAATTACTATTTATGCTGCATTTTTTTTGCTTTTATGAAGTTAATATATTTGAACATAATACTTTGCTATTTTTGTAAACATTAATGTTTTCCAACTACGTAGTTCAGTTCAGATGTTAACTTCCCCAAAATGTGGTTTTCTCAGTAAACACTTCTATGCAAAGAGAAATTGTGACATCATGACATCTTATGTAACTTAAAAGGTAATTATATTGGTTAATTTCAGTTGAATAAGAAGATGAATTTCTTGGTTAAATGACTAGTTGTTGGACTGTCTTCCCTAACTTATTTTACTGCTTTCACAGATCTTTTAATTGAACTTTTCCTAAAAGTTAAATTACACATGTTGTGCTCTATAGCATAGAAAACCAAATGGAATGAATAAATGTAACCAAAAATTGAGCACTTAAATAGGGAAGAGTGAGTTGATTTGATTAGAGAGGTTAAACTCTTCTACATATAAAACTATATCATATTAACTAATTATTACTATTATAGCTTCAGAAATATTCATGTTCAAGTCCAGTTTAACCCATAAGCACCTCTGGAATAATGTTGACAATATAATGTGTATTTGTGTGTGTGTGTGTGTTGTTGTTGTTGTTGTTGTTGCATTTGGTATAAAGAACTCTTGTTGGGGAAATTATCTCTACCCAAACAAATCAGCAGCTCACTTGTGAATTATAAATTTAGAAAACTGCTTATAGTATAGAGAGATTATTATTTTTCCATTGTATTATAGATAGTATTTTAAAGACAGAACTTAAATCCATGTCTTCCTGATTATGTTATTAGCTTGTGATTTAACCTACCATGCTGATTCTCACTTAAATGCCACAAAACAGAAATTACTCTGGAGCAAGAGAATTCAAACTACCTCCCCATACCATACACAATTAATTAACAGACATTTATTGTTTTCTATGTTTCATTCACTTTGCTAAACTAAGGATATAAAACAAGGAAAAAGACAATCTCTATTCTCAAAGAGCTTAAAATCTAAGACAGAAGACAACATGCAAATAAATACAAGTAAAGGGCTATGCAGAATAAATAAAAGATAATGAACAGAGGAAAGACACTGGAATTAAGTGGAGTTTTGGAATGACTTTCTATAAAAGGTGGGGTTTTCATCAGGACTCAAAGGAAACATGGAAACTCAGTAGTTGGAGCAATGGAAAGTGAACATTCCAGGAATAGTAATTACTAAAGAAAATGCCTAAAACTGAGAGATGAAGTGTCCTTTTTTTAAATAGAAAATCAGACTCATAGATGAAAATGTACATATTAGTAAGTATAAGACTGAAATGTAGGAAGGATTTCAGTTATGAAGGATTTAGAAAAACAATCAAAGCATTTTTGTATTTGACATGTACAACACTAGGAAACTACTAGAATTTGCTGAGTGTATTTGGGGTAAGGAAGTACGAGAAGGGCAGATGACATTATCAGACATCAACTTTAGGACAAGTTTTTTACTGTCTCAGGGGAGAATATATTAGAGTGGGGAAAGACTGGGGCTATAAATAAGCAGGCTATTGCAATAATCTAGACATGAGATAATGAAGATCTGCCCTGGAGAGCTAGAAGTGTCAGAGGAGAAAAGGAGGCAAAAATGAAATTGACAGATCTTGACATCAGTTTGAATATGGGGGGTTTCTGGGTGTGTGTGTGTATGAAAAATAGTGAGAAATCTAGGATGACTTGTAGGTTATGAGCCTAAGGAACTGGGGGAATGGTGCTACCCTCAATAATAACAGCAAAAGTAGGAACTGAAGAAGGTTTATAGGGAAAGATAAATAATTATGTTCAGGATATATTCAATTTAAAATTTCTGCTGTTCCTTAAGTTCAAGATATCTGAAACAAACAAACACATATACATACATCTCTAGATTTTCACTGTAGTGTGCATTTCACCTATGACATATAGAATTGACCTACTTTTTAAATACATAAGTCATATTCCAAACAATTGTTTACACAGTCATCATATATTCAATGGTAAACATTTCCAGTGGACAATTCAAGTGTTTTTAATATCACTGAAGCAAATATTTCCTAATTCCTGATAAGATTTTATTAAGTAGATATTTTAAAAAATGTTTGAGTTACTCTAGTGAAGCAAATGTTTAAATATGCATTTCTTCCAGACAACCACGGAGGTCCCCCAAGTGTTCCGGACTTATATAGGAAAACTTGCAGGGAAGCAGGAGCAGCAGATGGAAAAACATTTGGTCAAATTCACTGCCCATAGTATTTGTTTGCCAAAGTACTTGAAAGAAATGGTCCATTTTGGAAACATTTTCTGAAAGAACAAATGTTTGCAACTGAAACAAACATTTGGGCTATTAGGAAAAGCCCAAATAAAACATTTTCACAACTGAAATAAATGTTTTACTGAGGAAACGCTTGCCAGAGTAAATATGGCATTTGAGGTAATGAGCTCTATATAGCCAGGTCACAACAGCTAGTCAAAATAGGGAAGGAAACATTTCTTTTTTCCAGCATTTAGGTCAAAAATCTAAAAATTAAGAATTTTTTTTCTAATATCTAATCTCATAATTGATGTTTTCACATTATGAGAGTTCAACTGACAATAACACCTGGGTGGTACACAAATGATAGTTATTTAAAACACTTCACCTCAAGGATTTGTGATTTTTGTCAATGTGGGAATGATTTCCACTGACCTAGATTAGGATTTTCCCTGCACTATAGTGAATGACTTTCATGAAGTCTAGTGGCTAGTGTTTTTTTACCTAGTGGCCAACTTTCTGGGATTTAGCCAATTTAAACTTAACCAGTCCTAGTCCTGGCCAAAAAAAAAAAAAAATGCATGACCTACTGTTGATTTCAAAAACAGTCTTTCTGGCTTAGTTAAACCTATGAGATTTTGTATTATTGATACCCAAGGCTATCCTTTCTGCCCTGATGATTCAAATGAATATCTTTCTGGTGGACAGATTTGAATTTAAATTATATTAATTTGTTTACTCAGGTGAACTTTCACAAATAAAGTGAAGAATTGAGAGAAGATACAGTGTAGTTAGAGAAAGCATGATAGAATGGATAAACAGCTACCATCGGACACAGGATTACTTGTGTTCAAAACCTACTTCTAAAGCATATTGGCTATGAAATTCTGGACAAGACCCTTAAAGTTTCAATGTTCTAAACAATTCTTGAAGAAGATGAATTGCTGAGAAGATACAGATCTATATTGATACAGAAAGTTTTCTTACTAGGGAGTTCTCTATACCAATGAAATTCTATGTACAATATTCAATACCCCATCAGAACAATGTTAAAGAATAATATTGGCCTATATAGTCTTTGGTTTGATCTGGCTTCATACACAGTGCACTTATCTACCTTGGATAAATAAGTTTGTAATATCCCTTCATTTCTTCATCTCTCAAGTAGGGATCCTAAGACTCCTGATAAGCATATCATAGCATATTTACAAATATCAAATGAGAAAATATGTTTTATAAGTATTAGGTTGTAAATATATTATCCATTTTTAGTGTGATCTGCTCATTCTCAAGGAAAATCACCTAATCTGTGATATACTGAACAGTTAACAATATTTTGGGTTTAAAAGAAAGCATTGCCTTTTTTCTTTGACTTTGCTCATGAAAATATGTCCTCCATATACTCATTGCTGTCAGACTGACTCTGTAATCTAGAACAAGGTCTTTTTATGAGCCTCATTTCCTTCATCCTGAAAAGGAGAGAGTAAAACTAGGAAATCATAATTTGATTGTATATGAATTCATTGTTAAAGTCAGATGTCCAGCCTGGGGCTTCTGATTCAAAATCCAGTACTCTTTCCACTATGTCCTACCTCCCAGCTTCCTCCCTATTAGGAAATTTTTTGATCATTTTTTCCACTTTTAATTTAAAGGCCAAGATCAAAGAATGCTGATTTTTTTTTCAATAGGAGAAAGAGAAAAGTAGATAAATACCAATTTCAGAAGGCATTATCCAAATTCTGCCTTAAGGGAGCTATAAGAAAAGTCCTATGTAGATTCAAAAAGGAAGAAGGATCACATGAATTTTGAGATTACTTGAATAATTACATGAAGAAGCTGGGAATATTAGATAGTACTTTAGATAGTAAGTATTCACTAATCATATGGTTGTCTATCTTTTTTGTCTTTGTCTTGTTCATTTGAATATCTTTGACAATAAACAAGAATAGGATCACTGGACTGAGATATAGAAGGTACCTTACCAATCTTCTAGTCCAGTCTTTTTTTAAAAAATGGATAAAACATAAAGAATACTTTCTATGGAGTTGAATCTCTGTGTATGTGTGACTATATATATATATGTGTGTTTGTGCATTTCTCTCTCTCTCATTCTCTCTTTCTCTCTCTCTGTGTTTCTGTGTATATGTGTCTGTTTCTCTTTATATATCTATCCGTCTCTCTCTCTTTCTCTCTCTCTCTCTATATATATACATATATGTATACATACACACATATATAAACATACATGCATACATATATACATAAATTTATATATGTGTGTGAATACTTGAATTCCATAGGAAGCTTCCTGTGCCAAAAACCATGCATGATGAGAGTCCTGGTTCTTTTTGTTTGCATGACAAAAGGAAAGTAGCTATGACAAATAGAATTGGAGACCAATCCAGAAAGAATTACCTCTGTGAACCAAATAAAAGAGCAAGGAGAAATGTCTTTTTAACTCTTTTGAAGGCCTTCTCTTTCTTGGGAGCTGTCAATGAATATTGCTCTCTGAACACAGCAAGGACAGGAGAGTGGAGAACTCCATTCACCTTCTCTAGCAGCTGCAATGGTGGCCATGAGCATAGTTATAGTTAGTAATATTCTTTGATCTCTTATATAAGATCAGGTTTTAACCTTATGTGCAAGAATAATGATCCAGAGAGATGAACATTTCTATTCCAGACAATAATTTTTTGAGTCCATAAAGCTGAAAGTTATTCTGTGCTGACTGAAAGTGGAGGTGATTCCTTCAACTACAGTGATTCTCAAAGAGAAGGAATAACATTGTCAGAGGTCATTAGAAAGATTATGCCATTCAAGCCCTAAAGTTCAACATATGCCTTGGCTTTTTAGAAGATTTGAACTTTGAGAGTTGTTTCAATGGTACAGATCCAAAATGAATGTAAATCACATATATACTATCCCCTAAAACAATTCTCATTTTTTTTAAAAAAAAAGGGGTTAATTCACTCTGATGAGTCTATTATATAATAGATTCATAATTTAAGCATTTTTCCCTTTGTGGGAGATAAATGCTGTCATATATCTCATAACTACTACTCCTATATTGAGTAATTTTTATTAAAGCAAACCTAGGAAGTTGTTAGCAGAGGCCCTACATATGAGTCATACTTAAACTTTGATCAAATTATTTCCCCTGGGATTCCAGAATCTTGACATAATAAGTCAGAAAATGAAGAGCAAAAAATCTGAATTCCTTCTCTTTGGGACTAAGTTCCCTCAAGACTGAATTCTTACATATAATTTTACTACTGCAGACATTTTGAGGAAGGATAAATTATATGAAAAATCCAGGACAAGTGAAATAACTTAAAAACATTACTTAGATAATAGCAGAACTGGATTATATATTCTAATCCACCAATGACAAATAAAGTACTATTTTCTTCCTTCCCTCCATTCATTCTGTTCATCACTCTATTTCTTCTATGTTTGCTATTTTCTTCTTCCTCTATTTCTTTCAGCAAATATTCATTGATTACTTACAAAGAATTTTATTGGAAGCTAAAAGAAGATTTTTTTATATAGAATACTATCCTAAAAAGATGAAAAAAAATACTAGAAGTCTGAATACATTTGTGTCTCCTCCCCGTACAAAGTCTATGAATATCTTTGCTGATGAGGGACTGAAGATCAGAGCAGACACTATATCTGGATGTGGCGAACTGAAATTAATTTATATAAAGATGATAATTAAGCCCATGGGAATGAATGGGGTCAAGATTAGGATAACATCTACAAAACTGGGAGTGTCACTAAAAAAAAATCACATTTGTCATCAAATTAAGACAATATGGAAAACTGTTCTGTCAATCAGGGATGGCACTATACATAAATCATGAAAGTTTTAAATTTTTAGGTGATATTGTGCTGTATTAGATAAGGTACTACATGAGAGATCAGAAAATTTGTCATTAAATTCTCTTGAATAAGATTTAGCTATTTAATCTTGAAGTCTCTTCACATCTCTGAACATCAGTTTTTTCATATGCAAAATCTGAATTAAAAATTATTTAATTCATAGGGTATCTATGATAAAAAATTTTAAATTACATAAATATGAAATACTATTTTTATCTTTAGCTTTTATCTTTTTTAAATTTCCCACCTTAACTCATAAATAATGCCTTTAATATTATCCTTTAAAATTTCCATCCCCACTCCTCCTGTTATGTAGACATATGAATAATATTGATCCTAATTAGGACAAAAAGGAGTATCTAGACTGTCAGAAAGAAGCATTTTTCAATTAATAACAGAAAATGAAATAAACTCACTTACTTTGATTTTCTCTCTTTTTTTTTCATTGCCTAATAATTATAAATAAAATAGAACATTAAAAAGGAGGAACATTAAAACAAAAAATGTTAATACAATTATTGATATTTGCCTTGGGCTTTTCATCAAAATGCCATACTTAGATATCAGTAATGAGATCCTGTAATTCTGAATTTATTGTTTTCACCCACTTTTGAGTGTTCACTTTTGATACTAAGATATTTATACTTCTCTTTTCCTTTTCTAACCAGAAAATATGAACTTGAACCTGTGAGGATTTCAACAAAAAAAATAGGGGAAATAAAGCATAGCTTTGTTCAAGCAAGTTTTCCTGAAGCTAAGCACAGACTGTAATTGGGTCCTGAAGCACTTGGGAAAGGCAATGAAGCTCAGAGCAAAAAGGTAAGACTGACTTAAAAAGTAATCCTTCTGAAGGACTTCCTGATCCAATGTCTGTGTACCTATTATTTCAACATTCGCAAAGTCGAACCTTGCTTTGGGCTCTTGGCCTCTCTGTCAGTTTGTTCAAATCAACTTTTTGAATTAAAAGTTAGTAAGAAAAGAGCAGAGAGGCAAAAAGTAATGTGATTTTTCTTAGGTTTTTTTTTTTGTTTGTTTTCATAAGGAACTACAATGAAAGTCTGCATTTATTCATTTATTTTGACTTGCTCTCCATCCTTTTCTTTTAAACGTGATTATATTTTTGGAATAGTATTTGGAACAATAATTTAGAAGAGTATTTTTAACTAACCCACGTTTAAAATGTAATTGAAAGTTCTCAGCAAAACATACTTCCCCCCCCCCGCAGCAATAGTTCTTGCTCAGAATGAAACACAGTTCAATTTTATTTATTGCAATTCAGTTGAAATGTGAATACCTACTTTGCTCAATAAAATAATTAGCTATTTATAGGCTACTTTATGATTTACAGAGAACTATCTGTTCATCATCTATTTAAATCCTCACCATACCTCTGCAAAATGAGTAATACAGATATTATTATTCGCATTTCACAGGTGATGATCCTTTGAGCCATTGAATTGCATTGTCTAAATAATTTAATTCCAAATAGTCAGCTTTTTGTTGAAAACCTTCTGTCTTTAACTAGGTTGTTGTCAAGGATAATGTAATGGTCCATTGAGGGGACCATTGTGAGTAAAAACAGCCTGGAAAATATTAGGAATGAGGAACTATATTGGAGAAATGATTTAGATTTCAAGAATGTCAACAGAAAAAAATTACTCGGGAGAAAAATGTGCTAACTCCTTAATAAGCATAACCGATTGACAACTGTGTTTTACATTGGTGTCTATGAGAAGATTATAAAATAGATTGCCACCAAGATGGCTGATCCCAATGTGAAAAATGAGAGTAAGGCATAAAAGTTGTAAAAGATAGGCAGGGATGTATAAGAGTTGGGAGTTATATTATTACTAGAAGGACCCCTATTTGCATGAGTTCACAGAGACTATCAAGTATTAGTTTATTGGAACTTGAACTTTAAAGAAATTAATTGATTTGAGTACAGACATACAGCTAGAAAGTAACAGAACAAAGATTCAAAACAAGATCATTTGATTTCCTTTCTACTTTCTGAATAATAGAGAGATATGCTTTTCGTAGTGGAAGGGAATACACAGACATAAAGCATTTCCTATGTGGCACGCACTGGATTAATCAGTTCTTTATAAATATTAACCTCACCTGGTCCTCATGACAATCCTGAGAAGTGGGTTCTTTTATGAGCCCTACTTTAGAGTAAAGGGAAGTGAAGAAAGCAGAAAAGTAAGTTACTTGACCAATATCACATAGCTAATGTGTCTAAAGCTAAAGTTGAACTCCTCTTTTTGATTGCAGACACATTGCACTGACCACTGTGGTACAATACTCATGAGAATTCATCATTCTTTCAATTAGGATAAAACTTTCAGGCCCTCTGAATTAAACAAGACAAAGCAAACTTTGTTGTATACTTTGCAGTCTAATAAAGATTTCTGCATCTTAGAAGCTCACTTGAACTTTGTCAATAGTTTTGGCATATTTTTGAATGAAAAATTGAATTCTCCAAGCAATTTCAAACACTGCACAAAGGGCTATAAATCTGTACAAACCCTTTGATCCAGCAGTGTCTTTACTGGGTCTGTATTCCAAAGAAATTATAAAAGAGGGAAAAGGGCCCACATGTGAAAAAATGTTTGTAGTAGCCCTTTTTTGTAGAGTCAAGGAAATTGGAAACTGAGTGGATGTCCATCAGTTGGGGAATGGTTGAATAAGTCATGGTATATGAATGTAATGGAATATTACTGTTATATAAGAAATGGAATAATTACTGTTATATAAGAAATGATCAGGAGGATGATTTTAGAGAGGCCTGGAGAGACTTTTTTTTTTTTTTGCAAAACATATGTATGGTTAATTCTTCAACATTAACCCTTACAAAGCTTTCTGTTACAATTTTTCCCCCTTACTCCCCACCCCTCCCCTAGATGGCAGGATATCCACTACATGTTAATTATGTTAAAATATTGGTAAATTGAATATATGTATACATATTTCCAAACTTATCATTGTTGTGCAAGAAAAATCATATCTACAAGGAAGAAAAATCAGATAAAGGAAACAATGCAAGCAAACATCAATAGCATGAAAATGTTATGTTGTGGTCCACATTTCACATCCCCCTCTCTGGGTGTATATGGCTTTCTTCACTGAACAATTGGAACTGGTTTGAGACATTTCATTGTTGAAGAGAGCCATGTACATCAGAATTGATCGTCATATAGTATTGTTGTTGCCGTGTACAATGATCTCCTGGTTCTGCTCAGCATTTCACTAAGCATCAGTTCATGCAAGTCCTTCCAGGCCTCTCTGAAATCGTCATGCTGGTCGTTTCTTACAGAACAATAATATTCCATAACATTCATATACCATCATTTATTCAGCCATTCTCCAATTGATGGGCATCCATTCAGTTTCCAGTTTCTAGCCACTACAAAAAGGGCTGCCACAAACATTCTTGCACATGTGGGGCCCTTTCCTTCCTTTATGATTTCTTTGGGATATAAGCCCAATAGAAATGCTGCTGGGTCAAAGGGTATGCACAGTTTGATAACTTTTTGAGCACAGCTCCAAATTGCTCCCCAGAATGGTTGGAGCCGTTCACAGTTCCACCAACAATGCATCAGTGTCCCAGCCTTCCCACATCCCCTCCAACATTCGTCATTATCTTTTCCTGTCATTTTAGAGGCCTGGAGAGACTTACATGAACTGATGCTAAGTGAATTGAGCACAACCAGGAGATCATTGTATACAGCAACATCAATATTATATGATGATCAATTCTCATGAATGTGACTCTTTCCAACAATGAGATGATTGATGCCAGTTCCAATGACCTTGTGATGAAGAGAGTGGACTGTGGGAACTGAATGTGGATCACAACATGACATTCTCACTCTTTTTGTTGTTATTTACTTGAATTTTGTTTTCTTAATCATTTACTTTCTCTTTTTTATCAGATTTTTCTTGTGCAGCAAGAGAATTGCATAAATATGTTTATACATATTGTATTTAATATATATTTTAACATGTTTATCATACATTGGATTGCTTGCCATCTGAGGAGAGGGTGGGGAGAAGGAGGAGAAAATCTGAAACACAAGGCTATGCAAGGGTGAATGTTGTCAAATTATTCATGCATGTGTTTTGAAATAAAAAGCTGTAAAAATCAAAAAAAAAAGAAAAGAAAAGAAATGATAAGCAGACTGATTTCAGAAAATCCTGGAAAAACTTACTTGAAGTGATGCTAAGTAAAGTGAGCAAACCAAGAGAACATTGTATCTGGGACAACAAAATTATTTGATGATCAATGGTGATGAACTTGGCTCTTTTCAACAATGAAATAATTCAAGGAAATTCCAGACTTGTGAAGGAAATTACCATCCACATCCAGAGAGTGAACTATGGTGACTGAATTTGGATCAAGGCATAGTATTTTCACCTTTTCTTGGTGGTGGTTTGCTTCTTCTTTTCTTTTTTTCCTTTCTCATAGTTTTTTTTTTCACTTTTGATCTGATTTTTTTTTCTTGTGTACCATGATGAATATGAAAATATAATTAGCAGAACTGTACAAGTTTAATCTATATGAGATTGCTTTCTGTCTTGGGATGAAAGGGGATAGAGGGAGAAAATTTTGTAATACCAGGCTTTGCAAAGGTGAATATTGCAAACTATCTGTGTGTATTTGTAAAAATAAAATACTATAAACTAGAAAAAATAAATTTAAATTCTCCAAATCTGATATTCCCTTGCTTATAACAAATGTCTCTTTGCCAATGGCAATGGCGAGAAATTGCTTTTTTGTTCTTGTTCTTGTTGTTAATTTGCTTTTGACTAGGTCTTTCTTTTTGTTTACTTTAAGAAACCTATCACATACAGGAGACAAATCAATAACAATTCCTCCCTCTAGCTACCTGGTTCTCAATGATTCTCTTGAGTTATTTTGTAAAGATTAATTATGCTGTTATACAGCAATAGTTTGTCACCTATTGGCATTTTCCCTTCATTTATAAACCCTTTTTCCTTTGCATTTCAGCACAGCTGATAGTGTTTCATTGTATGTTTGAATAATCCTTGAAATGTTTGCCTTTTTCACACCAGCAGAAGCTAATTTTTTTACTGCCATTCAAAATATGCTTTTTATGAGCTGCAACATTTGAATATTTCCTTAGAAAAAGTTTTAGAGACCAATGCATTAAAATAAAAACAAGAGAAAGCAATGAAATTTATACATTTTATGAAATTCAACCCTCAGCTGGTATAAATCTATCAGTTGGAAACAGCTCGAAGTGGATTCAGTCAGTAGTTCTGTGTAAGCCTAATGCTGTTAGAAGTATACATACATGACCATTGTTATCACAAAATGAAACACTAAAATTATCAAATTTTCAAGTAATTCACATCACTATAATTATATTCTTTTGTTTTTAACTTTATATTGTTCTTATGAAAATCAAATGGGATATATCAAGATATTTGTAAACTTTAAAATATGAAATAAATGCTAGCTATAATGATGGTGATGATGAAGATGATAGCGATAATGATGATGTTACAAAAAAGAAAATAAGGACCTAAGAAGGTTGTGACTTGTGTAATGGCATACAGTAAAGATTCAAAGTAAATTCCCTTAGATTCTGGAAGCAATTATATTTTTCATCATTATAAAAGTATACTTTTAAATGTAAAAAGTTCTCTCCCCCAATATACTCATCTAAAATTTGCTTCTTTTCAAATTAAACTTATTTCTCTTACTTCCATCTATATGGGAAGTCCATGAACATTTGAAAAATGATATTTCAATGTAATTGGTTTACTTTATAAAACAATGTATATTTTTAATTTAAAAATCTTTTTTCTGAAAGTCCTCACTAAATTACCAAATTAATCCATGGCATAAAAATGTTTAAAAATTATCAATATAAAGGTTCAAAGAATAAGTTTAATCTCTTTTTACACAGTACCCCTTAAAAAGATGAAAACAGCTATCCATCATCATCTAAAAATAATCTCTTCTGGGGCTTAATATCCCCCATTTCATCTTTCATGTTTCATTGGACATGAGCTGCTTTCTGCCCATACAAGTTCCTTCTGAGATTTAATACTTCTGATATGATTCTTATGTGACTCTGCAACACATTTTTATCCATTGCCAATATCTATTTTTACTTCTATCTTTTCTCATGTTTCTTTTGAAAAGCTAAGTTATTCATTATGTTCTCTGTACATCCACATATAACTTCCCCTTTCTTTTTGAACAAACTTGATCTCTTTTTTTCATCAGAATGTGATTCTTTAGAACTTCCCATTGTTCTTGGGTAATATTTCTTCATAGAACTTAAATCCACAGGATAATAATTATCCTTTCCCTAAACCCACTAAAGTCTGCTTTTCTGAAATCATCATTCAAATGAGAATTCATGTCATATTTTAGGAAGAACTTTCATTAGTAACCCTGATCCCATTCAGAGGAGGTCAACCAGGATAATGAAGGGATTGAAACAATAGTACATAGTACTCACATGAAAAAATGTGAATACTGAGTTTAGAGAAGTGGGCCTTAATGTACCATGGGATAGTTGTTTTAAAATAAAGTTCAGTAAATTCCAATAGCAATTACAAGAAACTTTTCTTTTGATTATTTAATGTTCTTCAAAACTGATTTGACCAATAAAAATAAATAAAATATTATCAGTCATCATATATTGATCATTTTATGTACTGCTTATGTATTATAGTTGACCTATACTGTCCTCTTTTCTATTTTTTTACACTTAATCTTCCATTTCCTTTTTTTTCCTGATAAATTTATTTATTTTTAATGCACATTTCTTTATGATCATGTTGGAAGAGAAAAATCAGAGCAAAAGGGAAAAACCATAGAAGAGATAAATACACACACCCACACACCCACACACACACACACACAGAAAAAAGAAGTGAACATAATATGTGTTGGTTTACACTCAGTCTCCTTAGTTCTATTTCTGGGTGCATATGGCATTTTCTGTCCAAAGTCTATTAGGATTGCTTTGAATCACTGAACCACTGAGAAGAGCCAAGTCTTTCATGATATTCTTGCAGTTATTGTGGACAATCTATTCCTGGTTTTGCTTGTGTCACTCAGCATAAGTTCAAGTAAATCTTTCCTCACCTTTCTTAAATCAGCTTGTTCATTTTTTATAGAATAGGGATATTGCATTATCTTCATAAATCATAACTTCTTCAGTCATTCCACAACTAATGGACATCTATTTATTTTCCAGTACTTTGCTATCACAAAAAGAACTGCTACAAATACTTTTGCACATTTGGATCCTTTCCCTCCCAAGATTTCTTTGGAATACAGACCCAGTAATGGCATTGCTGAGTCAAAGGATATGGACAGTTTTATATCCTTTTAGACATAATTACACATTACTCTGCAGAATGGTTGGACTATTTCACAATTCCACCAATAATGCATTAGTGTCCCAGTTTTCCCACATCTTTTGCAACATTTATCATTATATCTTCCTGTTATCTTAATTAATCAGAGAGGTATGAGGTGGTACCTCAGAGGTGTTTTAATTTACATTTCTCTAATCAATAGTGATTTAGACCATCTTTTCACCTAACTATAGTTGGTTTTGATTTCATCATCTCAAAATTGTCTGATCATATCCTTTGACAATTTTCAATTGGGGAATGATTTGTATTCTAATAAATTTAACACAATTCATTATATATTTTAGAAACGAGACTTTTATCAAAAACACTGGCTGTAAATACTTTTTTTCCCAGCTGTGTATTCCTCTTTTAATCTTGTTTCTGTTGATTCTGTTGGAAGACCTTCCATCTCTCTACTTTTGCACATTAAGTTTAACACATTTGGAATTATTCCTTTAACTCTACCTTTAGAATCTTAATTTCTTTCAAAGATTAGTTCAAATAATATTTACTATACAAAGCCATTATTGATTATCTCTCTGCTTGGCCCCAGACAGTAGAAGTAGGAACAATGATCAAAAGTTCCAGAGGTGAATTTTGATTTGATAGAATGAAAAAAGACTTTAAAAACTAGAGTTATCACAAAATAGAACAAACCTCTGGAGTTGGTGAATTGTTTTTTTTTTTGTTTGTTTGTTTGTTTGTTTGTTTGTTTTTGTTTTTCTAGAATTCCTTAGTCAAAGGTTCATTGACTGTCTGGTATTTTTTAAAGGAAATTCTTGGTATATTATGGGTTAGAAGGGATGGAAGTCTGAATTCCCATCTATTTTTCATAATTTATTTGACTTCATTGTAATGGAGTTTCACTCTGTGCTTTATTAGCGAGTGAACTATAAATGCTCCTCAACTCAGCCTGGAAACTTTTGATTGATTTCTTTTCAATTTTTTTTTTAATTCCAAATTCCCCATTATAGACAAGATATTTCAAACTAGAGTGGGTCCTAAAGAAGGGTATAAATATGGTGAGAGAACTAGAAATGATTCCAAATAAAAATCAATTGGAATAACTGAGAATATAAAATTTTGAGAAAAACTGGAGTAAGGAAAATTAAAAACTATTTTCATCTATTTGAAAAAAAAAATCAGGGGAAGATGGATCAAATTTATACCATTTTTACAGACAGCAAAAAAAAAAGAAGGTAGAAATTGCCAGTAAGCAGATATTAAATTAGGTGAAAGAAAACAAATCCAAATAAGTCTTCTCCAAAACTGAAATAAGATACTATAAAAAAAATCCATCATTATAAAAGGACTAGATTAAATTCACCATTATAAGAAGAGACTAGATAACTACTTTTCATGACAACTATGAGTTATTTTCTTCCTTAGAAGTGGGTTGAGTAAGATGGCAGAGAGCAGATACAACTCTTTGTGACCTCCTCTGACCTACTCTCAAATCGACTGCAGATTAAGCTTCTAAAGTGATTTTGGAGTTAAAGCACCCCCAAATATTTGGAGTACAACAAATTCTCAGAAGAAGTTACCTTGGAAGAACTTCAGAACATGACTGTTTCAATCAGACAGGGGGACAGTCTGCCTACTGCAGATGGCAGTGTGGGGAGACAGGGCAGGAAGCCTGGGCCAGGACTCAGACAGTTGCTGTCTCTAAGCACCTGGGAAGCTTCTGTGAGCCTTTTAGGCCACTCTATCCTGATTGCAAACAGGTGGTTTGGCAGATTTGCCTTTTATAAAAGATAAATTGTAAACAACTGAGTCCCAGAAGAGCCAGACTTAGCTGCCATTACCCAACACCAGAAATCAATCAGCAGAACTGTCCAAGGCAAATTAAAGCAGCTGTTGCTCCTTTGCTTTGAACAGATCTCAAGCATTAAAAAATGAATAAAAAACCAAAAAAATTACTCTCACCATAGACAGCTTTTATGGAGAGCTAGAAGAATAGACCTCAAATCAAGAGGAAGCCACAAAGGGAGACATGACCTGGTCCCCATTTCACAAGGCTTTCCTGGAAGACTGCATAAAGAATCTCAAAAGAGAGTTAGAAGAAAAATGGGGAAATAAAATGAGATCATTGCAAGAAGGAATGGAAAAAGCATATATAATACTCTACAAAAGAGATATGAAAAAGAAACCAATTCACTGAAAAACAAAATTGGTGAAATGGAAAAAGAATGCAATGAAAAAAACATTCAATTGGCCAATTATTTCAAAGGAGCTAAAAAAGGTAACTGAAGAAAATAATACACTAGAAATTAGAAATGAACAAATGGAAGTGAATGACTCAATAAGACTTCAAGAATCAGTCAAACAAAAACAAAAACAAAAAAAGAAAAAAGAAAAAATAGAAGAAAATATGAAATATCTCCTAGGAAAAGCAACTGACTTGGGAAATAGATCTAGGAGAGACAATTTAAGGATTATTGAACTTGCTGAAAACCATGATGAAAAAAAGAACATAGACACCATCTTACAGGAAATCACAAAAGAAAACTGCCCTGATGTTTTAGAATCAGAATGTAAAATAACCATCAAAAGAATTCACTGATCACCTCCTGAAAGACATCCCAAAATTAATTCCCCAAGGAATATCGTGACTAAACTTCAGAACTATTGAACCAAGGAAAAGATATTGCAAGCAGCCAAAAGGAAATAATTCAAATACCACGGAGCCACAATAAGGATCACCCAAGATCTATTAATTTCTACCTTAAAAGATCAAAGGGCCTGGAATCTGATATTGCAAAAGAAAAAGTAACTTGGAATACAAACAAAAATAAGCTATCCAGCTAAAATGCGCATTATCTTTCAGAGAAGAAGATGTACATTTAATGATATAGGTGAATTTCACCTGTTTCGAATGAAAAGACCAGACCTGAACAAAAAAATTTGACCTCAAAACACAGAACTCAAGAAAAGCATAAAAAGGTAAAAAGGGAAAAAAGTCTTGAAAACTATATTTCTATTATGGGTATATTTAAACAACAGAGTTATAATTTGATTTTATTTTGATAAGATGAAAAAGAAACTAGAGGTAGAAAGGGAATCATACTGGAAAAAGAGGAAAAAGGAAAAATAAGGGAAATTACATCTCACGAAAAAGGCAAAGAAAACATTATAATTGAGGGAAAGAAGGGAGGAGGATGAGCACTGTGTGAATCTTACTATCATCAGGTTTGACTCTAAGAGAGAATATCAGATATATTTAGTTTCACAGAGAAACTTATCCCACTTTATAGGGAAGTGGGAGGGAAAGGGGAAAAAGAAAAGGAAAGACTAATAGAAGGAAAAATAGAAGAATTAGGGGAAAGGTGTAATGAAGGAGGAGGGACTCTAAAGGTGGAGGACTGTTTAAGAGAGGTGATCATCAAAAGCAAAATACTGGGAAAGAGAGAAGGGGGAAATGAAAGAGAAAAACATAACTTTGGGTAAATAAGATGGCAGGAAATACAGAATTAGTTATTTTTACTATGAATATGAATAGAATGAACTCTCCCATAAAGTGGAAGCAGATAGCAGACAGGATTAAAAGCCAGAATCCTACAATATGTTGTTTACAAGAAACACATCTAAAGTATAGTGATATATACAGAGAGAAGGAAATGGCTGGAGCAGAATTTATTATGGTTCAGGTGAATCAAAAAAGCAGGGGTAGCAATCCTGATCTCAGATCAAGTAAAATTAAAGATAGGTCTAATTAAAAGAGATAAGGAAGGAAAATATTTTACTAAAGGATACCATAGGTAATGAAGCAATATCAATACTAAACATATATGCACCATATGGTTTGGCATCCAAATTCCTAGAGGAGAAGTTAAGAGAGATGCAAGAAGAAATAGACAGCAAAACTATAGTATTATGGATCTCCAATTTGCTCTCTCAGAATTAGATAAATCAACCACACAATAAATAAAAAAGAAGTTAAGGAGGTAAACAAAAGGTTAGAAAAGTAAGGTCTAATAGATCTTTGGAGAAAATTGAATGGAGAACCAATCAAACTCCCAAGAAATTATCTTACAGATCTAGAAAAAATAGTAGCAAAGTTCATTTGCAAAAACAAAAGGTCAAGAATTTCAAGGGGATTAATGAAAAAAAAGGCTGAAGATGGTGGACTTGCTGTACCAGATCTAAAACTATATTATAAAGCAGCGGTCATCAAAACCATTTGGTACTGGCTAAAAAATAGAGTAGTCGATCAGTGGAATAGGATAGAATCACAAGACAAACTATAGCAATTTGGTTTTTGATAAACCCAAAGACCCCAGCTTTTGGGATAAGTATTCACTATTTGACAAAAACTGCTGGGAAAACTGGAAACTAGTGTGGAAGAAATTAGGGCTTGACCCACATCTAACACCACATACCAAGATAAGATCTAAATGGGTTCATGATCTGGATATAAAGAATGATTTTGTAAACAAGTTAGAGGAACATAATATAGTTTACCTCTCAGACCTGTGGAGATGGAATAAATTTATGTCCAAAGAAGAACTGGAACTCTTAATTGAAAACCAGATAGATAACTTTGACTATATTAAGTTAAAAAGTTTTTGTACAAACAAAATCAATGCAGACAAGATTAGGAGGGAAGCAATAAATTGGGAAATCATCTTTACATTTAAGGGTTCTGATAAAGGTCTCATCTCTAAAATATATAGAGAATTGTCTCATATTTATAAAAATTCAAGCCATTCTCCAATCAATAAATGGTCAAAGGATATGAACAGACAATTTTCAGAGGATGAAATTAAAACTATTTATAGTCATATGAAAAGGTGCTCCAAATCACTATTGATCAGAGAAATGCAAATCAAGACAACCCTGAGATACCACTTCACACCTGTCAGATTGGCTAAAATGACAGGAAAAGTTAATGATGAATGTTGGAGGGGTTGTGGGAGGGCTGGGACACTGATGCATTGTTGGTGGAGCTGTGAACGGATACAGCCATTCTGGAGAACAATTTGGAGCTATGCTCAAAAAGTTATCAAACTGTGCATACCCTTTGACCCAGCAGCATTTCTATTGGGCTTATATCCCAAAGAAATCATAAAGGAAGGAAAAGGCCTCACATGTGCAAGAATGTTTGTGGCAGCCCTTTTTGTAGTGGCTAGAAACTGGAAATTGAATAGATGCCCTTCAATTGGAGAATGGCTGAATAAATTATGGTATATGAATATTATGGAATATTATTGTTCTGTAAGAAACGACCAGCAAGATGATTTCAGAGAGGCCTGGAGAGACTTACATGAACTGATGCTGAGTGAAATGAGCAGAACCAGGAAATCATTATAAACACAACAACAGTACTATATGACGATCAATTCTGATGGACATGGCTCTCTTCAACAATGAAATTTTTCAAACCACCTCCAATTGTTCACTGAAGAAAGCCATATACACCCAGAGAGAGGGATGCGAAATGTGGACCACAATATAACATTCTCATACTCCTTGATTGATGTTTGCTTACATTGTGTTTCCTTTATCTGATATATCGTTTGTGTAGATAAGATTTTTCTTGCACACCAATGATAAGTTTGGAAATATGTATACATATATTCGATTTGCCAATATTTTAACATAATTAACATGTAGTGGATATCCTGCCATCTAGGGGAGGGGTGGGGAGTTGGGGTGAAAAATTTGTAACGGAAAGCTATGTAAGGGTTATTGTTGAAGAATTACCCACACATATGTTATGCAAATAAAATAAAATTAAAAAAAAAAGAAAATTGAATGGAGAGAGAAAGGAGTTCACTTTTTTCTCATCAGTTCATGGAACTTATACAAAAATTGACCATGTATTAGGGCATAAAAATTTCAAAACCAAATACAGAAAGGCAGACATAGTAAATGCATTTTTTTCAGATCATGATGCAATAAAAATCACATGCAATATAAGGCCAGGAGAAAATACAGCAAAAGTTAATTGGAAATTAAGTAATCTAATCCTAAAGAATGAATGGGTGAAACAGGAAATCATAGACATAATCAATAATTTCATTCAGGAAAATGACAATAAAGAGACAACATACTTAAATCTTAAATAAAATATTAGCAATGAGATTACAGAGAGTCATCCCCAGGATAATACACTATGACCAAGTAGGATTTATACCAGGAATGCAGGGCTGGTTTAATATTAGGAAAACTATCAGCATAATCAACTATATTAATAACCAAACAAAAATCATATGATTATCTCAATAGATCCAGAAAAAGCATTTGATAAAATCCAACACCTAATCCTATTGAAAACACTGGAGAGTATAGGAATAAACTGGCTTTTCCTTAAAATGGTCAGCAGCATCTACTTAAAACCATCAGCAAGCATCATGTGTAATGGGGACAAACTAGAACCATTCTCAATAAGATCAGGAGTGAAAGAAGGTTTCCCATTATCACCATTACTATTCAATATTGCATTAGAAGTGCTAGTTTTGGCAATAAGAAAAGAAAAACAGATTAAAGGAATTAGAGTAGGTTATGAGGAAACCAAATTATCACTCTTTGCAGATGATATGATGGTATACTTAGAGAACCCTAGAGACTCAACTAAAAAACTACTAGAAGCAATTCACAACTTTAGAAAAGTTTCAAGATACAAAATAAATCCACATAAATCATCAGCATTTTTATATATTACCCACAAAATTCAGCAGCAAGACAATCAAAAAGAAATTCCATTCAAAATAACTGTCAATATTATAAAATATTTGGGAATCTATCTGCCAAGGAAAAATAAGGAACTATATGAAGTAAACTACAAAACTCTTTCCACACAAATAAATTTAGACCTACTCAGTTGGAAAAATATCAAGTGCTCATAGGTAGGCCAAGCAAATATAATAAAAATGACAATACTACCTAAATTAAGTTACTTATTTAGTGCCATACCAATCAAACTCTCATGAAATCATTTTACAAATCTAGAAAAAAATAGTAACAAAGCTCATCTGGAAGAACAAAAGGTCAAGAATTTCAAGGGAACTGATAAAAAAAAAATGTTGATGAAGGTGACTTAGCTGTGCCAGATCTGAAACCATATTATAAAGCAGCAATCATCAAAAATGTTTGGTAGTGGCTAAGGAATACAGTAGTTGATCAGTGGAATAGGATAGGGTCACAGGACAAAATAGGCAATAACTATAGCAATCTAATGTTTGACAAACTCAAATACCTCAAATTTTGGGATAAGGAGTCACTATTTGACAATAACTGCTGGGAAAATTGGAAACAAATATTGAATAAATTAGGGCTTGATCCACACCTAATACCACATACCAAGATAAGATCTAAATGGGTTCATGATTTAGATATAAAGAGTGATATTATGAACAATTTAGAGGAACATAGGGTAGTTTACCTCTCATACCTGTGGAGAAGGAAGGAATTTGTGTCCAAAAAACTGGAACTCCTAAATGAACACCAGGTAGATAATTTTGATTATATTAAGTTAAAAAAGTTTTTATAGAAAGAAAACTAATGCAGACAAGATTAGGAGAAAAGCAATAAATTGGGAAAGCATTTTTACATTTAAGGTTTCTGGTAAAGGCCTCATTTCTACAATATATAGAGAATTGACTCAAATTTATAAGAATTCAAGCCATTCTCCAATCAACAAATGGTCAAAAGATATGAACAGATAATTTTCAGATGACAAAATTAAAACTATTTCTAGTCATATGAAAAGGTGCTCCAAATCAGTATTGATAAGAGAAATGCAAATTAAGACAACTCTGGGATACCCTATACACCTGTCAGATTGACTAAGATGACAGGAAAAGATAATGAGAAATATTGGAAAGAATGTGGGAAAACTGGGACACTGATACATTATTGGTGGAACTGTGAATGGATCCAACCTTTCTGGAGAGCAATTTGGAACTATGCTCAAAAAGCTATCAAATTGTGCATACCCAGCAGTATTTCTACTAGGCCTATAGCCCAAAGAGATCTTAAAGAAGGGAAAGGTACCCACATGTACAAAAATGTTTGTGGCAGCCCTTTTTGTAGTGGCTAGAAACTGGAAACTGAATGGATGCCCATCAGTTGGAGAATGGCTGAATAAATTATGGTATATGAATGTCATGGAATATTATTGTTCTGTAAGAAACGACCAGCAGGATGATTTCAAAGAGGCCTGGAGAGACCTGCATGAACTTATGCTAAGTGAAATGAGCAGAACCAGTAGATCATTGTACACGGCAACATCAAGACTATATGATGATCAATTCTGATGGACATGGCTATCTTCAACAATGAGATGTTTCAAACCAGTTTCAATTGTTCAGGGATGAAGAAAGCCTTCATCAGAGAGGCCAGAGAGGCCTCTGGGACCACAACATAGCATTTTCATGCTTTCTGTTGATGTTTGCTTGCATTTTGTTTTCCTTCTCAGGTTTTTTTTTTTTTTTTCTTGTAGATCTGATTTTTCTCATACAGCAGGATAACTGTATAAATACATATACATATATTCGATTTATCATATATTTTAACATAATTAACATGGTATTGAACTACCTGCCAACTGGGGAAGGGGTGGGGGAAAGGAGAGAAAAATTTGGAACAGAAAGCTTTGCAAGGGTCTATGTTGAAAAATTATCCATGCATATGTTTTGCAAATAAAAAGCTTTAATTAAAAAAAAAGAAGTGGGTGGCATTAGATGAACTCTGAGATATCTTCCACCTCTGAGGATATTTTGGATACTCTAAAGCTTTCATCATTAGACTTTGTTGCCAATAATGTCTTCTTGCCACCCTCTTCCTTTTTTTCATTCTCACTCATTTCCTATTTGGCTACCCATCTCCTTCATTGTTTCCACATTCTCATGTTCTTACATGATAACATCAACTCTGAATTCAATTTATACTTCCTAGGTGTTCTTCCCTCTGATTGAAGAATGTAGATAGAGAATATGGGGAATATCATAGATTTCTGAATTCTCTATTAAAACATGGCAACTAGGGGAGTCATCTTTTCATTACTAGCCAGGCAGCAGGCTTTCATAACATCCATCCTCCCACACCCCCACTTTTCACTTTCTTCTTAAGTAATTTATTTGTCCATTAGATAGTGAGTACTTTGAGGGTCCTGACTATATATTTTTTTTAATAATGAACAAAATGTGTAGCACACAGTAAGCACTTAATAAATACTCTTTGATCTATTGTTAAATGGATTATTTTCAAAAATCAGTTCCTTTAATTTTTAATATTAATTTTCATTCTCCTTTAAAAGCCTTCTCTCAGTCTCCTCCACCAAATCTATAAGGTGTAAATTAAAATTTTCCTATAATAATAGCTCACAAATACACTAGAATTTATGGTTTGTAAGGTACTTTTTTCATCCTATGAAAAAGTGAGCGGAATCTATTATCCTCATTTGACATAGGGTTAAACCTGAAGTTCAAAATGGTGAAATGACTGCCCTAGAGTCTCTCTCTGAAGATCAGAATTCTTGACTTCAAATCTAAAATTTCTTGCACTATGCTATAGGTCTGTCTAGAAATCCTATACTTCCTCCACTTGACAACAGGTCAAATATTGAAACTGACAAATATTTATTGGAGGGTGGAATGAGGGAGGAGAAGGCAATAGCAGATAATCCTAATTCTAAAGAATAGCAGAATATCACAACATAATAGAAGCATTAAGTCTTCTGATTGTCATTCAGAGAACACTCTTGTTCAATTTAAAAAGTTGATGATTGGCTAGATATGGATTTAGACAGAAAAATATTCAAGTTGAACATAATGTGACATGAAGGGAATGACATTGGAAGGGGTGAGAAAAGGTTAACAAAGACAATGCATGGATTTAAAACTATTGGAATGTTTAAGTTAAATATCTCTCTCTCTCTTTTTTTATTTATTTTTTATTTTTTATTTTTTACAAATGAGAATGATAAGAATTAGAAGGTTAAAAGACTTGTTCAGAGTCTAGCTAGTCACAAAAGTGACCTTGGCAAAGCAAAGACCTAACCTGGTACCTGGTTCTTTTGAGTACAAAATAAACACTCTTCTCCCAGTATCAATCTTTCTTAGTTTTGATTCAGATCAAAATACTATATAGTTAAAAATATTTTTAGCCTATTCATCTCTCAATTAATCAATTAATAAATATCCATTTAGTTTTTGCTATTTATTAAACAAAGTGGTAGGGGATGAAGATGCAAAAACAAAAAAGGAAACACTCCCTGCTCTCAAGGGACTTACATTCTGCTAGAAGCATTCTTTTAAATTAGAAAAACTATGTTCAAAACTTATGCCAGACAATAACTTGGATAATATTGAGCAAGTCACATAATCTTGCTGCATTTTAGTTTCCTCACCTGGAAAATGACAAAATTTAACTTGAACATCTCTAATGTTGCTTCATGCACCAAATATTTGATCCATAATATTTACAAAAAATTGCAACAACTAGCTGCTAGGAGAATCAGGAAATGTGTCATGTAAAAAATGCTTCTTGATTTTGGAAAACAAAATAATAGGAATCTAGAGTATGGATGGTTTGTATGTAGGTATGTCTTAGTAGATATAGGTACAAATCCAGCTGCTGACATTACCAGTTATGTGATTATTAAAAGACCACAAAAATCCCCTAAGCCTTAGTTTCTTCATCTGTTAAAAAAAAAATTCTATAATAATTTATAATTTTTTCCTTAAAAAACAGTTTTGAGCCTCAAATATATGGCATGTGAAACATACATAAATGTTTATTATTATTAACATTATAGCATGTCATATTTAAATGATTTTATGAATGTTCAATTATATCTTTGGTTCGGAACACAGACAATGAATCATTACCAGAAAATAAAGTCATAAAGCAATTTCTCATAATAAACAATACACTTTATTTTACTGAAATGAAGATCTCATCCTGGAAAAGAATGAATAATTGCTTCTGACCCGATGTGAACTTTCAGATTCAAAAACTTAGGGGAGGCAGTTATCTCCAGTTGATGAAGTATGCTGTTAGATGATCTCATTTGACAAGCAATGAGCCTTCACAATTGAGAAAACTCACAAGACTAATCCAGTTTTAACATAATAATACAGACACTGATCATGATTCTGAGTGCATTTTGAAATAAGAATACTCTATGTACATTTATTTAGCTCTTTGAAGTGTGTAGAGTGTTTCCATTTCCATTTTGACATTTGTCCTTGTAGTAATACTATAAAGTAGGTAGTGTTACCATTACTATTTTTTCAAAATTGGATACTACAATTGAAAAATACAAAGTAACAGTAAGAGTCATTGCTGGTATCAGAACTCATATTCTTACTTTCAGTCAAAGTTGAAAAACTGAGGAAGATAAATCCTATTTGTAACTGTCTTTTTCTCCTGTGCCATTATGATTATCTCAGCCTTGGAAGAAAGAAGTGATAAATTGTTCTGTTCATAGATTCACAGAATTGTTTGCATCAAATTGGAGCCTCCTGTAGTACATAATGATAATGAATTAATAGATATTTAAAATGACTTCATTTTAAAATTGCAAACATAAAATCATTCATGCACACACACACACACACACACACACACACACACACACACACATATATAGTAAGAGAGAGAGAGAGAGAGAGAGAGAGAGAGAGAGAGAGAGAGATGTATGCATACAACAGAAGTTTGTTGTTAAAAAATATTAGTACAAGGGGTAGTTAGATGACAAAGTGGATAGAGCCCTACCCCTGAAATCAGCAGGACCTGAGTTCAAATGTGATCTCAGACAATTAACACTTCCTGTGTGATCCACAGCAAGTCACTTAACCCCAATTGCTCCAGCAAAAAAATAAATAAACAAACAAACAAACATATATTAGTACAGAAACTGACCATTTTAGGAATAAATTAAAAACTATTAATAAAAATATATTTTTTAAATATTCCACTGAAAGGTGTTTTAAAATCCAATTGTTTTTTGAGATTACCAGAAAAATTTGGTTCTATTTCCCCTCCCTGGGATTGTATACCATTATTTTCAGGACAGCAACTAAGAAAGCCTGTGACATTTAATTTTGTCAACCTTTTATCATTCCTTCTCTTCCTCTTCCCTTGAACCCAGTTTGCTAAATTCTCATAACATTAATCTTACTTTCCTCTACGATAAAACACTTTATACAGTGTTGTGTGAGTGTGTGTGAAAGACACAGAGAGACACAGAGACAGAGGTAGAGAGAAACACAGACTGACAAAGACAGACAACAGCACAGAGTCAAACAGAGAGATACAGAGACACATACAGAAAGAACCAGGAAGAAAAAGACAGAAAGAACTTCTCAAACTGTAATTTTCTCATGTTAATTTACATTTTAGTACTAATAACAAATGCTGAAAATTCTTTGGGATTCAAGAAAATTAATCCCTGTGAATTTTCAGGAAACTTGTCAAATTACAGAGTTGTTTTTGAATGTGTATTTCTAACTGATTATATCTAAATTTTATCAGCTGCATTTTCCCCAATATGTCTCTTCTAAAGTTGACCATATTTATAATATGTGATGCTTTTTTAACATAAAAGTGTTCATATCAGTAGTTGTGAAAATTTGTGTGTGTGTTTAATGTGTGTATATTTATGTATGTTTGCATGTAAGTATTTACTTTGAAAATGTATGAATGTGTGTACACACCTATGTGTTACTGATCATTTATCTAAATTCAATGAGATGTTTTGGAAATAGCCAGTGTAATTGAATTAGATTTTTTTAAAATTTCCTTACAAAATTAATGTATGTATATTATATCAAGTGAAACTTTATTATTTCATAGGCTCTTGTTGAAACACAGACAACATATATAGATATATACAAAGCAAAGTAAGAGGAATGATGCTGCAGTAGAATAAATTGAATGTTTGGGGCTGTCATATTATGAATTCAGAGGAGAAACTGAAATGCAGCATTTGTGAGGAAGAGAGTCCTGTGGGATGCATATTTCAGTGAATTCCAACCCATGGTATTTCATATTTGAATGGGATCTCAGGACCAATTAGATGAACCAATAATGTTGTTTTTTTTTAATCCCATCTATAGCATATATAACAAATATAATTTAGCCTTCTTTTAAGCCTTCAAATGGTATTGATTTGGGATGTGGAGGGAGCAAGGAAACAACTTGTTATCGTCAAAGGCAGCACATTATTCACTGAAATATCTATAATTGTTGAAAAGTTTACATCATCAGTAGTTCTTTTTTTTTTTTTTTTTTTTTTTTTTGAAATCCACCCATATCATTTAGTTCTCCCCTCTGGGTCCAAGCAAAACATATTTTAGCCTACTTCCATGTGACAGCCTTCCAAATACCTGAAGGATATTCATGATAAATGCAATTATCTTAGTGACTCTTTGCTACCTTACAAGAAAACTCATTTTTTTGTAATAATAAAAGGGGAAAAAAGAAAGACTGAGAAGATAGATATTTTCCAGGAACAGTTTTTAGTAACATGTAAATTACACAATAATTGTATTTTTGTTGTGAATCTTTAATAAGTCAAAATATAATTAATATAATCAATAATTCCATTCCTCATTTTATTTTTAAGTACCTTCTCTTCAAGTAATTTCTCCTAAAAGTATTTTTTCTTTTACACTACAATTTATGATCAATATCCTTACTACCACTTGGAATCTTGTCTCATATAACATGTGGATGTTGGATCCTTGCAATTCCTAATCTTATAAACTATAATAACTACAGTTCTCACTGTTCAGTTCTAATTGTAAAGCAATAGCCAAAACAATTTTACAGAACTACTGTGCAATGAAGCATCTGTGTCTAGAATATTCATAACATGAAAATGATGTATCACAGCATGTGAAGTATTTATAAAAATTTAAAAGCCTGAATAATGCCCTATCCACAATTATATCTAAGTCCACATTAAATTCTACTTTATTCTCATATATAAGCTGTCAACATATTCAGGTTTTTTAAATTTTGTTTTCCAATTTTGTAGTTAATTAAGCTTTAACTTAGCTTGAAATATTTTTAAACCCTAGGAAATAGAATAACTATTAAGCATCTCAGAATGAAAATTTTTGCATGTGTATGTATGTATGTTTGTGTATGTTTATTTCTGTTTGACACCAAAATGAGATTATTACAATTAATAGATGGGAGTACTTTCAACAATATGTAAAGTTTTTAAGAACTGAAAAATATAGGGAAAAAATACATTCAAGAAGAGGTCTTGAAAACATGATAAATTATAAAGAAGTGAAAATAGATATATCAGATTGATTGCAACATCTTCACTTAGAGAAGGATGGCTCCTCTGCGCACTTTTTAAAAAATATGCCTTTCTTTTAAAAAAATATGTTTATGAAAGAAATACTTAAGCTAAAAAGCATCTTTGTAGCACAGCTGTAATGACAGAAAAATTAAATTATTATCCACCTATATAATACAATGAACTACAAGACAGAAATCACAAGAATGAGGAAAGTAGCCACTTCTGGGATCATAGTTATTTAGAAAAGAACCAGAATAATTAAATAGGGAATAGATTGAGGTGAAATTGTAGTATGCAGCTAAGTATACCTTAATTGATTAAGCACAATGAAATTAGTTTAAAATCACAGAATCAGAAATTTATACCTCACAGGTAATTTAGTTACCGCAAGGGTCCTCATTTTATAGATGAGATAACTGAGACTCAAAGAATTTTGATAGCTTGCTCAAAGTTACACAGCTGGTCATGTATTTACCCTCCAAAAGAAATACTCTTATAAAGAGAAAAGTCAAGTCAATAGAGTAATAATCCTTCATGACTATAAAAAATTAAAAACAAAACAAAACAAAAAACCTTTAAGCTGTCAGTATGTATAGAGTTTTACTTATCATTTGGGATTGATACTTGACTTGAAAATGATTCATTTCATCTAGCCTTTGAAAAGCTGATTATTTCTAGGCAATTCTTGCTTTGACTTCCCTCATACTTGGTTCTATTGACATCAAATTCCTAAAGCCAGAACTGCACCTACTCATTGAAGATAATAATTATTAGCATGGGAAAATCATATTGAGTTTAGGAGCTATATAAATTTAATGGTCAAAGTGTTACAGAGACAGTGTTGGATTACTGTTGATGAGAATTATGATGACAATTTAATTCTGTTTTATAGTACTGAATTAGGCCACATTTCCTCCCCATAATTAGCAGCACATTGCATGCATGTAGGAAAACCATCATCAAAGAAAGTATTTTGGTTATATAATCATTAGCTGCTGTAATAAAATGTCAAAGTGGAGGCAGAGCCAAGATGGTAGAGAGTGTAGACATCTCTATCTGAGCTCCTCCCAGTGTCCTTCACAATAGCACCAAATCAAGTCTCCCAACTGGCTTTGGAATGACAGAACCCACAAATATTTGCAGTGTAACAAATTTCCAGAAACAGAATCTTTGGAAGAACTTCAAAAAAGGTCTGTTTCAATTGGACCAGGAGAGAGACTAAAGGAGGGAGGCACAAGAAGCCCGAAGCAAGGAGCCAGAGTGTTACAGAGTCTGTGCACTGGGGAATCTACTGCAAAACTCTTAGGCTACTCTATACTGGTTACAAGCCAGTGGTTCAGCAGATTGGCTGTGAGACAGCCAAAAGAAATACAAAAGGCAAAATGTGAGCCTTTGAATATCAGAAAAATGCAGGACCTGGCCATTCCTACCCAGCACTGAAAGTCAGTCAGCAGCACTAGCCCTAAAGCAGCTATTGCACCTAGGTTTTAAGAGCAGACGTCAACCTTAAAAAAAAAAAAAAAAAAGTGATCAAAAAAGCAAAAAGAACTCTGATCATAAACAGTTTTTATGGAGGAAAAGAACAGACCTCAAACCCTGAGAATCCTAAAAACAAATCATCTCCAGATAAAGTCCCAAAGGGTGATATGATTTAGTCCCTATTTCATCTTGCAAGAATTCAAAAAGGATCTTTAAAAAGAGTTAGGAGCTTTAGCAATAAGAGAAGAAAAAGATATAAAAGGAATCAGAGTAGGTAATGAAGAAACCAAATTATCACTCTTTGCAGATGACATGATGGTATACTTAGAGAACCCTAGAGACTCAACTAAAAAACTACTAGAAACAATTCACAACTTTAGCAAAGTGGCAGGATTCAAAATTAATCCACATAAATCATCAGCATTTTTATATATTACCAACAAAGTTCAGCAGCAAGAGATACAAAAAGAAATTCCATTCCAAATAGCAGATGATAGGATAAAATATTTGGGAATCTATCTGCCAAGGAAAAGTCAGAAACTATATGAACTAAACTACAAAACACTTTCCACACAAATAAAATCAGACCTAATCAATTGGAAAAATATTAAGTGCTCATGGGTAGGCAGAGCGAACATAATAAAAATGACAATACTAACCAAACTAATCTACTTATTTAGTGCCATACCAATCAAACTCCCAAGAAATTATTTTACAGATCTAGAAAAAATAGTAGCAAAGTTCATTTGCAAGAACAAAAGGTCAAGGATTTCAAGGGGATTAATGAAAAAAAAAAGGCAGATGAAGGTGGCCTTGCTGTACCAGATCTAAAACTATATTATAAAGCAGCGGTCATCAAAACCATTTGGTACTGGCTAAGAAATAGAGCAGTCAATCAGTGGCACAGGATACTTTATCAGGACAATCTAGGCAATAACCTTAACAATTTAGTGTTTGATAAACCCAAAGACCCCAGCTTTTGGGATAAGTACTCACTATTCGGCAAAAACTGATGGGAAAATTGGAAACTAGTGTGAAAGAAATTAGGGCTTGACTCATACCTAACACCACATACCAAGATAAGATCTAAATGGGTTCAAGATCTAGATATAAAGAGTGATTTTGTAAGCAAGTTAGAGGAACGTAATATAGTTTACCTCTCAGACCTGTGGAGATGGAATAAATTTATGTCCAAAGATCTGGAACTCCTAATTGAACACCAGATGGATAATTTTGATTATATTAAGTTAAAAAGTTTCTGTACAAATAAAACTAATGCAGACAAGATTAGGAGGGAAGCATCAAATTGGGAAATCATCTTTACATTTAATGGTTCTGATAAAGGCCTCATTTCTAAAATATACAGAGAATTGTTTCATATATATAAGAATTCAAGACACTCTTCAATAGATAAGTGGTCAAGGGATATGAACAGACAATTTTCAGATGATGAAATTAAAACCATCTCTAGTCATATGAAAAGTTGCTCCAAATCCCTATTGATCAGAGAAATGCAAATTAAGACAACTCTGAGGTACCACTACACACCTGTCAGATTG
>JAJPUD010005991.1:43800-66441 GCA_023553655.1 Myrmecobius fasciatus | reverse complement strand
GTAACATTTTCATGATCTCTATTGATATTTGCTTGCATTGTGTTGCCTTTCTCTGATTTTCTTTTTTTTTCTTGTAGATAGGATTTTTCTTGCATAACTTGTCAAGTATTTCAACATTATTAACATGTAGTGGACTTCCTGCATCTAGGGAAGGGGAGGGGACTGGGGGTAAAATTTGTAATGGAAAGTTTTGTAAAGATCAATGCTGGGGAACTACCCATACATATGTTATGCAAATAAAAAGCTTTAATAAAAAAAAAAAAGGAAAAGAGTTAGGAGAAAAATGGGGAAAGGAAATGACATCTTTGCAAGAGTGTTTGGGAAAGGAAAAACAGAAATTATCTGAAGAAAACTCCTTAAAAATAGATTTGGAAATGGAAAAAGCATATAACTCTTTACAAAATGGATATGATAAAGAAACCAATTAACTGAAAAACAAAATATGTGGAAAAAAAATAAAATGAAATGAACAAATAAGTCACTTAAAAGTTCAATTGGCCAAATGCAAAAGGAGATAAAAAAGCTAATTAAAGAAAATAATTCATTAAACATTATATTTGAACAAATGAAAGTGAATGACACAATGAAACTTCAAGAATCAAACCCCCTCCCCAAAAAATGAAAAAATATTTTTAAAAATTGTAAAATACTTCACTAGAAAAACAACTGACTTAAAAAATAGATCTAGAAGAGACAATCTAAGAATTATTGAACTTCTGGAAAACCATGATAAAAGGGCATAGACATCATCTTTCAGAAAATCATCAAGGAAAATTGCTCAGATATCCTAGAACCAGAGGATAAAATAACTATTTAAAGAATTCATCAATCACCTCCTGAAAGATACCCCAAATGAAAACTCCAAGGAACATCATAGCTAAATAAAAGAATTATCCAATAAAGAGAAAATATTGCAAGCAGCCAGAAGGAAATAATTCAAATATCAAGGAGATAGCAACTTCCACTTTAAAGAATCAAAGGGCATAGAATCCGATATCCCAAAAGGCAAAGAAACTTTGATTGCAGGCAAGAATCAAATATTGAGAAAAAATGAGGATTATCTTTCAGAGAAGATGTACTTTCTTTTTTTTTTTTAATTTATAAAGTACTTTACTTGTATCATTAGGTGAGTCTCATAACAACCTTTTTGTGATAGCCAAGAATTTGAAACAGAGATGCCCGTCAGGTGGGGAATGGCTACATAAATTGTGGTGCACAAATATAATGGAATACTATTATGTTGTAAGAAATGATGGGCGTGATGGATATAGAGAAGTGTGGAAAGATCTCTATGAATTGATGTAAAATAAAGCTGTTTCTGATGGGAATATGACTCAAGCACTCCACCACCTTCACCACTGCCCTATTTCCCCCTCCATTGCAAAAGCTTTTTAGTACCTCTTTTACATGAGATAATTTAGCCCATTCTATCCCTTTTTCCCAATGCATTTCTCTTTCTCACCCTTAATTTTATTTTTTTAGATAATCATCCCATTAAATTCAACTCCCACCCATGCCTTTTATCAATACTGATTCTAACTGCCCTAATAATGATAAAGTTCTTATGAGTTACAAGTATCATCTTTCCATGTAAGAATGTAAAAAGTTTAACTTTAATTTATTGAATACCTTATGATTTTTCTTTCCTATCTACCTTTTTTGGCTTTTCTTAAATCTAGTATTTGAAAGTCAAATTTTTCTGTTCAGTTCCTTTTTTTTTATCGGGATTGCTTGAAAGTCCACTATTTCTTTGAATGCCCAGTTTTCCCCTGAAGGATCATATTCAGTTTTGCTCTGTCAGTGGTTCTTGGTTGTAATCTTGATTCCTTGGATCCTACCTCCTTTGCTTTCTGGAATATCATATTTCATGTCCTTTTATCCTATAATGTAAAAGTTTTTAAATTTTGTGTTATCCTGATTGCGGCTCCTCCATACTTGAATTGTTTCTTTCTGGCTTCTTGCGGTATTTTCTGTTTAACCTGGGAACTCTAGAATATTCCTGGGAGGATTCATATTAGGATCTCTTTCTGGAGGTGATCAATGAATTCCTTCAATTTTTACTTTACCTTCTAGTTCTAGAATATCAGAGTAGTTTTCTCCAGGTCTTTTTCACTCTTATTACAATGCTCTTTTCACCACTTCATGCTACCTCCTAATTATTGCTGTGGAGAAGAACTTTCCCCCAGGAATGTTTGGAGATGGGGAGTGACTTGCCCGGGGTCATACAGTTGTTTTTGATGACCACCTCCCTCTAACAGTCTTCCCCCCTTTAGAACCCTCCCTCTTTTTTACACCTTTTCCCTAATCCTTGTATTAATTTATCCCTTTCTTTTCCTCCTTTCCCTCCTACTTCCCTATACAGAGGGCCAAGTTTTTCCCTGAAATCAAATGCGTCTGATATACTCTTTTAGAGCCCAATCTAATGAGAGTAAGAATACTCATCACCCTCCCTTCTTTCCCTCAATTATTAGATTTTCTATGTCTCTTCATGAGACTTTGCCTTATTTTACTTTCTTTTAATTTTTACTTTATTTTACCTCCTCCCCCCCTTTTTACAGTATGATATACCTTCCACCTCTAATTTCTTTTCGATTATTACCAAAGTAAAATCAAATTATACCCCCATTCTTTAAGGATACCCCTAATAGAGATATAGTTCTCGAGAGTTCTTTCCTTTTTACCTTTTTACACTTCTCTAGAGTTCTGTGTTTGGAGGCCAAATTTTTTGTTCAGATCTGGTCTTTTCATTAGAAACAGGTGAAATTCTCCTGTATCATTGAATGACCATAGAAGATGTACTTTCAATGATGCAGGTGAATTTCATATAATTCTGATGAAAAAAATCTGATCTGAATAGAAAATTTGATGTTCAAATATGGAATTCAAGAGAAGCATAAAAAAGTAAAAAGGAAAAACAAATAACTTTCTTTTAAAAGTTAAAAAGATTATATCACTATATTGGAAGATGATATGTTTAACTCTTGAGATCTGTATCTCTGTTATGGGTATGCTTAGAGAGTGTAGATATAATTTGATTTTGATGTGATGATTTAAAAAAGAAACTAAAAGAGGAAAGCTGATTCTACTGGAAGAAGATAAAAATGGAAATAAAATGAGGTAAACTACAACTCATTAGGAGACAAAAAACAAAAAAACAAAACAAAAAAAAAAAAACAACCTATTACAACTGAGGGAAAGAAAGGAGGGGGATGAGCATTGTAAGATTTGGTTCAAAGAGAGAATATCATACACATTTAGCTTCACAGAAAAACTTCCCTATAGGAAAGGGAAAAAGAAAGGGGGAGGCTAAAAGAAGGGAGAACAGAAGTAGAAGAGGAAAGGTAAAAGAAAGGGGAGGGGAAAGCAAAAGGGGAAGGCTATTTGAGGGAGAGGGTGGTCAGTAATAAAATACTGGGGAGGAAGGAAAGGGGGAAAGGGAAGAGAACAATATAACTGGGGGAAAACAAGATGGCAGGAAATACAGACTAATTTCATCTGTGAAAGTGAAAGGGATGTACTCTCCCCTAAAAAGGAAGTGGATAGAATACTGAATTAAAGGCAAGAATCCTACAGTTTGTTGTTTACAAGAAACACAGTTAAAGAAGAATGACAAATTCAGATTAAAATCTATTATGCTTCAGCTGAAGTAAAAAAAAAAAAAAGCAGGGATAGCAATCCTGATCTCAGATCAAGCAAAAACAAATAAAAAAACAAAAGATCAAATTAAAAGAGATAAGGAAGGAAACTACATCCTTCTTAAAGGGACCATAGTTAATTAAGTAATATCAATATTAAATATTTATGCAGCAGGTGTTATAACATCCAAATTCTTAGGGGAGAGGTAAAGAAAATTGTAAGAAGAATTAGACAGCAAAATTATACTAGTGGGGGGAATCTCAATTTTGCTCTCAGAATTAAATAAATCAAATGTAAAAATGAATAAGAAAAAAGTTGAGATAAATATAATCCTAGAAAAGTAAGGTATGAAAGCCCTTTGTAAAAAAAATAAATGGAAACAAAAAGGAATATATTTTTTTCCCTTGGGAGTACATAGAACCTATACAAAAATTGGCCTTATATTAGGGTATATAAACCTCAAAATCAAATGCAGAAAGACAGAAATAGTAAATCCATTTTTTTCAGATCATGATGCAATAAAAATTGAATGCAATAAAAGACCTGGGGAAAATAGAGCAAAAAACAACAAATCATAGACAAACTCAATAATTCCATCTAAGAAAATGACAATAATGAGATAACATATCAAAATTTGTGGAGTTCAGTCAAAGTAGTTATTAGGGGAAATTTTATAAATCTAAAGGCTTACTTGCATAAAATAGATAAAGAGAAGATCAATGAATTGGGCTTGCAATTAAGAAAGCTAGAATAAGAACAAATTAAAAGCCTCCAATTAAACAACAAATTTGAAATTCTGAAAATAAAAGGGGTGATTAACAAAACTAAAAGTAAAAAAAAAACTATTGAATTAGTAAATGAAACTGAGATGGTTTTATGAAAAAAAACCACAGAATAAATTTTTTATTTGTTTAGAAAAAGGAAAGAAGAAAATCAAATTGTTAGTATCAAAATTGAAAAGGGTGAGCTTTCCAACAATGAAGAGGAAATTAGAGCAATAATTAGGAGTTATTTTGCCAACTATATGTCAATAAATCTGATAATATAAGTGAAATAGAGCAATACTTACAAAAATATAGATTACTCAGATTAACAGAAGAGGAAATAAATTACTTAAAAAGTCTTATTTTGGAAAAAAAGTGAAATGGAACCTCAGCTTTTGGGATAACTACTCACTATTCGGCAAAAAACTGCTGGGAAAATTGGAAACTAGTGTGGAAGAAATTAGGGCTTGACCTATACCTAACACGCCATACCAAAATAAGATGGATTCATGATCTAGATATAAAGAGTGATATTGTAAGCAAATTAGAGGAATGTACTATAGTTTACCTCTCAGACCTACAGAGATGGAATAAATTTATGTCCAAAGAAGATCTGGAACTCTTAATTGAACACCAGATAGATAATTTTGATTACATTAAGTTAAAAAGTTTCTGTACAAACAAAACTAATGCAGACAAGATTAGGAGGGAAGCATCAAATTGGGAAATCATCTTTACATTTAATGGTTCTGATAAAGGCCTCATTTCTAAAATATATAGAGAATTGTCTCATATATATAAGAATTCAAGACACTCTTCAATAGATAAATGGTCAAGGGATATGAACAGACAATTTTCAGATGATGAAATTAAAACCATTTCTAGTCATATGAAAAACTGCTCCAAATCACTATTGATCAGAGAAATGCAAATTAAGACAACTCTGAGTTACCAGTACACACCTGTCAGATTGGCTAAAATGACAGGAAAAGATAATGATGAATGTTGGAGGGGATTTGGGAAAGCTGGGACACTAATACATTGTTGGTGGAACTGTGAACGGATCCAACCATTCTGGAGAGCAATTTGGAGCTATGCTCAAAAAGTTATCAAACTGTGCATACCCTTTGACCCAGCAGTGTTTCTACTGGGCCTATATCCCAAAGAGATCTTAGAGGAAGGAAAGGGACCCACCTGTGCAAGAATGTTTGTGGCAGCCCTTTTTGTAGTGGCTAGAAACTGGAAACTGAATGGATGCCCATCAATTGGAAAGTGGCTGAAAAAATTATGGCATATGAATGTTATGGAATATTATTGCTCTGTAATAAATGACCAGCATGACGATTTCAGAGAGGCCTGGAGAGACTTGCATGAACTGATGCTGAGTGAAATGAGCAGAATCAGGAGATCATTATACACAGCAACAACAATATTACATGATGATCAATTCTGATGGACGTAGCTCTCTGCAACAATGAAATGTCTCAAACCAGTTCCAATTGTTCAGTGAAGAAAGCTATATACACCCAGAGAGAGGGATATGAAACGTGGATCACAACATAACATTTTCATGCTCTCTATTGAGGTTTGCTTGCATTGTGTTTCCTTTCTCTGATTATTTTTCTTGCACAACAATGATAAGTGTGTAAATATGTATACATATATTTGACTTGTCAAGTATTTTAACATAATTAACTTGTAGTGGATTTCCTGCCACCTAGGGGAGTGGAGGAGACTGGGGGGAAAATTTTGTAACGGAAAGCTTTGTAAAGATCAATGCTGAGGAACTACCCATATATATGTTATGCAAATAAAAATCTTTAATAAAAAAAAAGTGAAATGGAGGAATACCTACAAAAATATAGATTGCTCAGAGTAACAGAAGAGAAAATAAACTACTTAAACAATCCTATTTTGGAAGAAGAAATAGAATACACTATTAATCAACTCTTTAAGAAAAAAATCTACAGGGCCAGAAAGATTTGCATGTGAATCCTACCATACATTTAAAGAATAATTAATTCCAATAATATGTAAACTATCTGAAATAAAAGTGAAAGAAGGAGTCTTACCACATTCCTTTTATGATACAGTTATGATGCTGAAACCTAAACTAGATAGGGTCAAAAGAGAAAAAGAAAATTGTAGACCAATTTCCCTAATGAATATTGATGTAAATATTTTAAATAAAATATTAGTAAAGAGATTACAGCAAGTCATTTCCAGGATAATATGCCATGACCAAATAGGATTTATACCAGGAATGAAGGACTGCTTCAATATTAAGAAAACTATTAGCATAATTGACTATATCAATAATCAAACTAACAAAAATTACATGATCATCTCAATAGATGCAGAAAAAGCATTTGATAAAATCCAACACCCATCCTTATTAAAAATGTTCTCTAGCATTTTTATACTCTCTAGTATAGGAATAAATGCAGTTTTCCTTAAAATGATCCATAACATTTATTTAAAGACATCAGCAAGCATCATATGTAATGGGAACAAACTAGAACCATTCTCAGGGGGGAAACAAGGATCCCCACCATCATCATTAGTTTCAATATTGTATTAGAAATGTTAGCTTTAGCAATAAGAGAAGAAAAAAAAAGATAAAATGAATTAGAATAGGTAAAGAGGAAACCAAACTCTGCAAATGATATGATGTTGTACTTAGAGAATCAACTAAAAAACTACTAGGAACAATTCACAACATTAGCAAAGATGCAGGATACAAAATAAATACACAGAAATCATCAACATTTTTATATTACCAACAAAGTCCAGCAGCAAGAGATACAAAGAGAAATTCCGTTTAAAATAACTATTGCATATTTGGGAGTCTATCTGCCAAGACAAAGTCAGGAACTATGTGAACACAACTACATAACACTTTCCAACCAAATAATATCAGATCTAATCAATTTGAAAAATACGAAGTGCTCATGGTTAGGCCAAGGGAATACAATAAATATTATAATACTACCTAAATTAATCTACTTATTCAAACTACAAAGAAATTATTTTACAGATCTAGGAAAATAAAAAAACAAAAAACAAAATTCATCTGGAAAAACAAAAGGTCAAGAATTTCAAGGGAATTTATATATATAAAAAAAATACCAATGAAGGTGGCTTAGTTATGTCATACCTAAAACGATATTATAAAGCAGCAATCATCCAAACCATTTGGTACTGGCTAAGAAGCAGAGTACTCGATCAGTGGAATAGATTAATACACAGGACAAAATAGTCAGACTATAGTAATCTAGTGTTTGACAAACCCAAAGACCCCAGATTTTAGGATAAGAACTCACACTTTGACAAAAATTGCCAGGAAAATTGGAAATTGATATGGTGGAAACTAGGCATTGACCCACACTTAACAATGAATACCAAGTTAAAGTCAAAATGTGTTCATGACCTAGATATAAAGAGTAATATTATAACCAAATTAGAAGAACAAAAAAATAGTTTATCTCACAGATCTGGTCTTCTGATCAAAGAAGAACTGGAGTCCGTTACTGAACACAAAATGGATACATTTGATTATATTCAGTTTCAAAGTTTTTGTACAAAAAAACCCAATTCTGATAATATTAGAAGGGAAGCAATAAACTGTGAAAAAAATTTTACATTCAAGGGTTCTGATAAAGGTCTCATTTCTAAAACATACTGAGAATTGACTCAAATTTATAGGAATTCAAGTCATTCTCTAATTGATAAATGGTCAAAGAATATGAACAATTTTTAGATAAAGAAATTGAAATCATTTCTAGCCATATGAAAAGGTGCTCATTATTGATCAGAGAAATGCAATTTAAGATAACTCTGAGATACCACTATACTCCTCTCAGATTGGCTAGGATGGCAGGGAAAGATAATAATGAATATTGGGGGATATGTGGGAAAATTGGGACACTAATACATTGTTGGTGGAGTTGTGAAGTGATCCACAATTTGCATTTCTCTGATGTGCATACCCTTTGATCCAGCAATGTTTTCACTGGGCTTAGATTGTAAAGAAATCATAAAGGAGGGAAAGGGACCCACCTGTGCAAAAATGTGTGTGGTAGCTCTTTCCAGTTTTGTAGAAACTGAGTGGATATTCATTAGTTGGAGAATGGCAAACTAAATTATGTTATGTGAATGTTAGGATATATTATTGTTCTATAGGAAATGATGAGTAGGATGATTTCAGAGAGGCCAAGAGAGACTTACATTAACTGATCATAGGAGAAATGGGCAGAACCAGGAGATCATGTACATGGCAATAACAAAATTATATGAAAATCAATTCTGATAGATGTGGCTCTTTTCAACAGTGAGATGATTGAGGCTAGCTCCAATGATTTTGTGATGAAGAGAACCATCCATACCCAGATAAAGGACTGTGAGAACTGAGGGTGGATCACAACATAGTATTTTCACTCTTTTTTTGTTTGCTTGCATTTTGTTTTTTCTCAATTTTTGTCTTTTTTATTTGATTTTTCTTATGCAGAATGTATATATATATAATGAATAAAATATATTTTAACATGTTTAACATACATTGGATTACTTGCCATCTTGTGGGGGTGAGGGAAAGGGAGAAAAATATTGGAAGGCAAAGTTTTGCAAAAATCAATGTCAAAAAATTATCCATAAATATGTTTTGAAAATAAAAAATGTAACAAAAATAAAATAAAATATCAAATTCTGTTATGTAATATATATGTTTTTTTATCTGCAGAGTGTAATTTTCAAGTTGTTTTACTTGTCTAAAATATTTTTCCACTTGTCTTCTATATTTTCCTGACTTGTATTAAAATGTCTACTACTAATTAATTAATTTGGTTAAATGACTCAAGTGGGAATGTTTTGATAAAACTACAGATGAAATGCACATATTGCCAGAATAAAGGATGGAGGTAAACAGAAAAAAAAAAAAAGTTCTCCTCTCAGCTTTTAAAAAAATCAATTTGTTAGTAATAATTAGTGTATGTTCAAAATATCTTTTTTTTTTAAATGCTAGTTCTTAAAAGATGAGATCTAAGAGAAGAAAGGTTCAGTAAAAACTAAATAGGGTGACAGCCAATCCTGAGTGATCCAGAAATAATATATGGTGTGGTTCCATACGGGCCAACTCAAGAAATTTTCAGAACTGGAAAAGTGATGTAAAGATGTTAATACCTGGAGAGGCAGAACAAAGATGTGGTGATGAGCAGGATTGAACCTGAAAGTTCAAGCATAGGCAGCAGTCAAGTTGTAGTGAGGATTAATTTTATTTCAAAGCACTACTTAGGTGGTACTATCAGTTACACATTAGGAGATGGGCAGACATGTGTTGAATTTCTCATATCTTACCCAAATAATCAAAGCACTGTCTTGCTTTTCTTCTTTCTCTCTACATTCTCCAATGTTTTGTATACAGATCAGAGTTACCTTCTGTATATGTATTCTGCATATATACTTCTGTCATAAAATTCTAAAAATCATTTGAAAGGAATTTTAAGTTATTTGTTTTGAAAAATATTGTTTTATATTTCTACCATGTTTAACATATGTTGAACTCTTGACATGTAGGGGAGGGGGTGGGGGAAAGAGGGGGAAAATTGGAAAACAAGGTTTATTATTAATTATCTATGCATATGTTTTGAAAAGTAAAAAGCTTTAATTAAAAAAAAAAAAGCATTTTTTTTAAATTGCCAGGTATTATACCTGAGGGCAGCTGGGTCTTACCTCCTCCTGAGCTTCGGGTGCGCATCCAGACACAACCCATGTGTTCTCCAAGGAGAGTCACAAGCCAGAAGAAGAGGAAATCAAGTATCCCTTTATTGAGGGCTACTCTCCTCAGCCAGCCTTCCTCAGCCAGCCTTCCTCTCCTCCCCCACAATCTGCAGTCACTCCTTTTATCCCCTTAGCCCACCCATCTTTTAGCAATTAACTTTGTATTGAGATGAGGAAGTCAGAAAGATGGTGGAGCTCACATCCTGATAATAGATCACACCTCAGGGAAAGCCTGTTTTTTTATATCACTTTGAATAGCTCTTTTATCTGAGCCATTATCAGTAATCTCTTCAAGTCTCTGGGGTCTCATGTTCTCAAGGGAACTGCACACAATACCTTCTTATCTTCTAGTCAAGACAAACTTCTTATCAGGATCCCAGACTTTTGGGGCCCTAACATTAAATTAAATCTAGGATTTTAGAAACTAAAATTATATTAACTTGCCAATTTAATTTTAATATGATCAGATTAGTGTAGTTTAATTTATCAAGTTCTAAGAGGAGAAAGTTAAGGTTCTCCATTGGTAAGTTGTGCTTTCTATTTCTTCTTGTAACTCATTTAATCTCTCCTCTAAGGATCTGGATGTTATATCACTTGGGGACATGTTTAGGATTGATATTACTTCATTGTATATGGTACCTTTTAGCAAGATGTAGTTTTTCATTTTTAAAAATTAGATCTATTTTTGCTTTTACTTTGCCTAATATCAGCACGATATTACAGAAGGCAAAGAAATGAGGACTATAACTAAGAACTGTCTATCTGGCAAAATTATACCTTATCCTTCAAGGGGAAAAAATGGTCGCTCAACAAAATAGAAAGGATTTCAAGATGTCACAAGGAAAAGACCAGAACTGAACCAAAAATCTGATTTCCAATTTCAAGACCAAAAAAAGCATAAACACGTAACAAGGGAAATGAAAACATAAAGGATTCAATAGAGCTAAACGATTTGCATCTCTATGTGGGAGTGCTACACTGAACATATGGTTGTTCCCACAGCTAGAGTATTTGTGGGGGGTGGAGGGGAGAAGGGGTGCACAGATCTTGGTGTTTGTGTTTACCCCTCTACCACACTAGGGCTCAGGAATCTGCTGAGGTGAGACTTGCTATTGGCTTGCTCAGAAACTTGCTATTCTGGACTTTGCCCACCCCCATCTTTGCTTTCCCTGAGTAAGATGGAAATTTACTGGGCTAACCACTTATTTAATGCTATCTCTTTGTTGGTTCTACCATTCCAAGATATGAGGTGTGTGTGTGTGTGTGTGTGTGTGTGTGTGTGTGTGTGTGTGTGTGTGTTTCTTTTAATGGTTACCCAGAGATAAACATGAGAGAGTTATTACAATAAACTGCTCATTTGCCATCTTGGCTCCTGGAGGTCAGTCTTCTCTCAACCTGTTTTTTAAAAAAATGCTGTGTATTAGTCATATTTTCCTGGGATCTTTTTAATAGAAATTACTATTAAATACAGTAGATTGTGTTTATCTTGCATCACAATTTTTTAGTGCTGATAATTTATGGCTTTGTTTATAGCACTGATAGCACAACTGTCACCAGAAAAATATCTTATTTACTAAGAAATAGCATGTTTGTAATTTGAAATCAATGACTGGGCTTATATTCTTGCTTCCCAAATATAATATTAATTTTGTGAATTGATAAAAGTTAGTGTATTTCAATAAGAAACTTTTTTATTTTCTAATGGAATAATATATCAGTGAATCAAAGATCTATGCTATCATTAGAGTTTGATACAACTAATGTTAGAAAATTGCAGGAGTAGGTAGGTGGCAGAGTACCTAAAGCATCAACCCTGGTATTAGGAGGACCAAAGTTCAAATCCTGTTTCAGATACTTAATAGCACTGTGAACCTAGGGAAATCACTCAATCCTGATTGCCAAAGACAGAGAAAACTTTAATTCACCAAAGTATGTCATAACTTATAAATGTCTTAATAGATAGTTATTTGAGGGTTGTCTGAAATTGAGAGACATTAAATAACTCCCTTGTCAAACCTGAGTTCTCCAGGAAAATCCTTGAGACCATAAATTATAGAGGAAGTGCCACATTTGTTTTTATATTCTCAAAACTGATCAAGTATTTATTAAATACTTGCAGTGTGGCAGAAATGTACTAGGTGCTTATAATAAAAGACAAGGAACAAAAAAATTTACATACTCAAAGAGCATGAACTTTAATAGAAATGACTTATTTTATGATGAAAAAATCACATTTCAGTACCAAAATAATGATATCAAAAACTAAAACACAGATTACCTAGGCCTAAGTGCTTATAAATATATTTATTCCTAACATATGATCAATTCCTTATTATATTTTAATAAATAAAATCATTTAAAGAAGATTTGCTGTGAAATCTTTTGTAAAATTTGTTATTTGTAACTTAACAACCAAGCAAAATTTCACTGTTTTATTATTTCATGACTTTTTTCTTTTGCTTCTGATTTTTTAATATATATATTTTCTTAAAAAGGAGAACTATCAGAATCTTAAAATTTCTGTGTGAATTTCTTTCTATTTTTTTCCCAGTTTTTAACAGTTTCAAATACATGAAGACAATTTGTATTTATAACATTTTATCTTTATACTCTGAGTTAATATTTCATAATATAGTATAATTTTTCTAAAAAATGGCATTATAAAAATGAGGATTTTTTTTGGAAAACAGGGTATTTTTAATTTTTTTCAATTTATCAGGGTGGGAAAAAATATCTTTTTTCTTATATAACAACATGACAATGAGCATACCGTTTTTGAATCTTTCTACATTCTTGATATTCATTTTCTAGGTAGGAATACAGAAGTATTATTAATAATACTATCTGGCCAAATAAAATTATTCTTTATAATACATTAGAGCATTTGCCACCAACAAAATAATACCTACCCTTGTGTGAAATGATAAGCACTTACATTTTAATCATTTTAAAAATTAATAGTGCTGGTCTCTTTTAGATCACTAATATGTTTTGCTTGAATTTTGATGTGGCTATTTTATAAAGTGTGTTTTGCTTTTCTTGACTTTCTTGGGTTTTTTTTTTTGTTTTTTTTTGTGTGTGTGTTTTTTACTCTTTCAATGTGGAGTAAGAAAAAAATAAAAATTAATTAATTGAAAAGAAATTTAAAAATAAAAATTATGAACTCTATCTTACTTTGATCAAATTAATTAAAATTTCTTTTTTAAAATACAAGGAGAATCTTCCATCAATGCCCAGTTCTATTTTCTCCCTATGTTTTACTTTTTTTCATTCGTTTAAAAAACTCCCATGCAAGAAAGGAATATTCAGAGAAGTCTGTTAAATCAGTCTGACAAGTACATGTCACCTTGTTGGTCCCACAAAAGAGATTTTCAATTTCAGGTAACATTTTGCTTCTTTTTTGTGAAGATTTAAAGTGAGTATGCATAGATAGATGACTTGTGTCCCACACATATGTCCATCGGAATTGAAGCATGCTTGAAGGGAGAACTGACAATAACACAAAGGGATGTACTGTCAGAAGTTGATTGGAACTGACAAAAGAGCAAAAAACAATGTTCTGTCTCTAGAAACTGCTCCGCATAGGTCAGATTTTCTTCCCAGGAGACCAACTTTAATACTTGCAACTTCCAACTTTGCATAACACAACCATAGTTCATACCCTGATGATATTAACTCTTCTAACACCTGAGTCAGACTGTAAAACGCTAATTGGAAAATTTTTGTATTTCTTCTCTCCCAAATAACAATATATAAAGACATATAGATGTTTGATGTGCAGGCAAATATGTATTTATGTAAAAAGATATATACACATACATATACACATGTGTATATGTATATGCAAACATACATATATATAAATTTTTGTCAGTCATATATAGTCACATATGTGTTCATTAATGTTGAGCTCATTTACAATCAGAAGCAGTTTGGGGAATAATTATCAATCTTCATAGTCAATGCAATTCAATATATTAACTAATTACCAATTTTATATGCTTAGCTTTGTTTTAAAGTGCTAAGGAAGATATGAAGAAATGTAATATACTGGCCCTGTATAGTTTTTTTTTTCTTTACACTATTTTCATCTCAGATATAGTTCTGATCCTACTTTTCTGAACTAAAATCATCACAAGTCTATTATCAAAGGATGAGAATATCAATGATCTCTTAAAATATAAGCCAACCGTCTGTTTTGCAAACAAAGCGTTCACAGCTTTAACCCTCACCCTCCACCATTATTCTACTATATGTGTGTGTGTGTGTGTATTTAATACACTATTTTTTCTAAGGAGATAAAAGAGCAGTCTGAGAGAGATTTATACTTAATATGATAATATGTCATGAATTGCTTGAAAAACAGCATTTTGTTATTATGACAAACCTCTGACTTAGCTACATATTCTGGGCTAATTCATGTACTATAATAAAATTAGTAATGATGTTAGATTATTCTAAGTCCAAAGAAAATGATTACCTACTGAAAACATAAAATCAACAAAGTATTAGGAAAAGATTTCATAAAACATGAAATTTTTCAGGGAGGCAGTTTAAGTCCATTGCAGTTCTTCCTAGAATTACTATGCTATCATCTGTCCTAAGTAGACTTTATCATGATTTACAAAGTTAAAGAGCCTATTTATTTATTTATTTAAAATCATAAACAACTTGATTACATAGATGGCATAAAATAGTAAAAATCCATTAAAAAAAATTAAACAGGTCCATTATCTCAAGCAGTCTTGCCTAATGGTATCTGATATCAATAAATAAAATACTCTTTTTTTTTTCAATGTGTTGATTTATTTTATGTAACTATTGATTACAAGGTAGCACTTTATTTGAAGCAGTACAGTCAGGAAGATAGCAATGGTAATGATATTAGAAAGTAAAGAAAGAATGAAAAGTGAGTAAATGAATTATCAAAAATAAATATATGATAAAAGAAAGAACTTCTGATATATATATATATACATGTGTGTGTATGTGGCAGTGTTGAAACTATGTTTAATCTGAATTATATAAAAAAGCTGCATGTGATAGAAAATATATATAGTAGAGATTTCTAGTTTCACATCTAATTTCCTGTTTTTGTTTTCTTTACATATTGAAACATTCATATTTATTGTTGTTTATTAAGTTCATCAGAGGAATATAATTTTTAAAATGGTAGTGTTTCCTTAGAATAGAATCCAGATATAACAGAGTCACATAACAATCAAGGGGACAGAGCAAGAACAAAAATTATGCTTTGAGGAATCTAATCATAAGTGGGATGTCAAATATCACTCAAGTGAACTAGAACTGAAAAAACCTTATTCTATTTTTTTGAATTTTTTTTAATTTTAAAAACTTTATTTTCAAAACATATGCATGGATAAGTTTTCAACATTAAATCTTGCATAGCCTTGTGCTTCAGATTTTCTCCTCCTTCCCCTCTTCTTCCTCCCCTAGATGGCAAGCAATCCAAAATATTTTATATCTGTTAAAATATATGTTAAATACAGTACATTAAATAAAATATTCTTAACACATATTAAAGAAAAAATGACTGAATACTGTGACCTAGGATCCAAAAGACACATTTCACCATGGACAAGACAAAACTCACAAATATCCTTTTGTCCTACAGGGAAGACATTGTATATATAGGTATCAAAGAGAATACTGTGACTAGTATCCTGAAAGTAAAAGTAAAAAGGATTAACACGTGAATCCTTTAATACTTTGAGAACGTTATCCTTAATACACATTATCAGAGTAAAAAATAAGGAACTATAACATTTTTTAAATACCCTAACAAAAATTTGACCAATACCAATAAATCACAGGCCCAATCATTCTAAATACAGCTTTTGGAAGATTAATACTTCCTAAGAGAAAAGAGGAGGGTTGATAAGCATTTTAGAGAACATTATAAATTATTAAAATTTTAACAGAAATAGTTTTGGAACAAATGAACATCACTTGAAATAGTTGTAGTAAAGGATATACCTGCCATTTGAATTTCTTAAATGCAACTAAAATGGTCTTAGCTCTTCATATATGAAATGACTAAAATCCAAAAATTAAATTAAAAAAACCTTACATTTGCAACATCTAGAGCAACTCAGCCACCAATATGTTTACAAAAACCACTATATTAACATATTGAACAGAAAGTAAATTATGTTGACAAAGAATGGCTATCATGCTATATATTTGAGAAAAGAGCAGTTTATGATCAAATTGTAGGGCTGTGTCTTTATCTTCTGAAATTCTAAAATAATTATGCTCAAGAACAGGATTAAGTTATAAATGCATATGATGCAAAAGGGATGCTTTTCTCCAAGTAATGGTTCTGAGTTGTAAAAATGTAACTCCTGTAAAATAACTAGCAAGAAATAGCCTGATACAAGTAATTATGCATCAGAAATTAACATAGATTGACAAAAGACAAGTACTCATAGTAAAAACCATAAGATATTTAGAGAAATCAAGCAATAAACTAGACTGAAATCATATAATTATGTCAGAAAAAGTTGTTGTTCACAATTTCCAAAGCATAAAATTGATCTGTACAAATTAATGCTTTGTTTTTAATTGAAGAAACCTTGATGCTTCGAGATAAGGACCACTTGATTTCCAGTGAATCTCCCTGCTAAAGGGAATGAGAATATTTTAAAATATCCTCATAGAAGTAAATACTAAAATCATTTTGAACAGGATAAAATATGTATCAACCTTAATATCTTTTGCAATACTGAATTTATACCTAGGAATCTTTCAGTAAGGCTGAGGATAAACTTATATCCAAATGTTTATGTTCAACTACAAAATGTAATATTTTATTCCACATTTACATTACTCTATGAAACATTAAATATGAGAAAAGAAAGATTCTAATTTGTTCTGGGACTATTTTCATCTGAAGTCAATTAAAAAGATGAAATGATATGATGATGACAACAATAGTAGCAGCAACAATAACAAAAAGAGAGAGAGACAAAGAGACAGACACACACACACGCACACACACACACAGAGAGAGAGTGAGAGAGAGAGAGAGAGAGAGAGAGAGAGAGAGAGAGAGAGAGAGAGAAAGGGTAGCCTGTGGAAGTTTAGATACTGATTATCATGAAAAAATCAAAGTCCAATGAAACCACATTAAAAAAAAATTATTCCATTCTCATTCCCAGTCTTAAAATGTTTTTGTCAACAATAGACAGTAATAGATCAAGGAGTAATTAATACAATAATAACATATTTGTGAAACATAAGACACCACCATAAATTGCTAAAATAAAATATTATTTTGTTAAAAAGAAGAAAATAATGAATACTTGTTCTCAAGATACATGGCCAATAAAATTTAAAATTTAAAAGTAAAAAGTATTAGTTTTGGGGCAACTACGTGGAGCAGTGGATAGAGCACCAGTCCTGAAGTCAGGAGGACCTGAGTTCAAATCTAACCTCAGACACTTGACACTTCCTGGCTGTGTGACCCTGGGCAAGTCACTCAACTCCAATTGCCTCAGCCAAAAAAAAAAAAAAAGGTACTAGTTTTGGAAAAAAATAACCTTCAATTCAGCTAAGTGGTTCAGTGGATAGGATTACTGGGTCTGAAGTCAGAAAGACTCATTTCCCCTAGTTCAAATCTGATTTCAGACACTTACTGTGTGACCTTGGCCAAGTCATTTAATACTATTTGTCTCAGATTCTTCTTCTGTAAAATGATACACAGAAGGAAATGGCAAAACATTCTATCTTTGCCAAGAAAATTCCAAATGGGGTTCCAAACATCAGACATAATCAAAATGGCTAAAAACAACAACAAACTTTACAAAGAAATAATATAGTATAACAAAAGGCAAATGCCATTGGATTTGTTTAATTAATATAGCCACAACAGCCCTTTTTGTAGTAGCTAGAAACTGGAAATTGAATAGATGCCCTTCAATTGGAGAATGGCTGAATAAATTATGGTATATGAATATTATGGAATATTATTGTTCTGTAAGAAACGACCAGCAAGATGATTTCAGAGAGGCCTGGAGAGACTTACATGAACTGATGCTGAGTGAAATGAGCAGAACCAGGAGATCATTATACACGGCAACAACAGTACTATATGACGATCAATTCTGATGGACATGGCTCTCTTCAACAATGAAATGTTTCAAACCACCTCCAATTGTTCACTGAAGAAAGCCATATACACCCAGAGAGAGGGATGCGAAATGTGGACCACAACATAACATTCTCATACTCCTTGATTGATGTTTGCTTACATTGTGTTTCCTTTATCTGATATATCGTTTGTGTAGATAAGATTTTTCTTGCACAACAATGATAAGTTTGGAAATATGTATACATATATTCGATTTGCCAATATTTTAACATAATTAACATGTAGTGGATATCCTGCCATCTAGGGGAGGGGTGGGGAGTTGGGGGGAAAAATTTGTAACTGAAAGCTATGTAAGGGTTATTGTTGAAGAATTACCCACACATATATTATGCAAATAAAATAAAATTTAAAAAAAAATTAATATAGCCACAAGTAGTTTATAGTAGCTAGCATTTATAGAGAAGATACTTTAAGGTTTGCAAAGCGCTTTATAAATATTAGCTTATTTTGTCTTTATAATTATTCTAGGAGGTTAGTGCTATTATTATCTCTAGTTTGCAGGTAAGAAAACTGAGGTAAAGATGTATTTGAACTCAGGTTCCAACTACAAGTCATGCATTCTATCTACCACACTAATTAATTATGTCCAATTACAGTCTATGAAAAGATGCAAAAAGTGCATAGATGTATCTACCTTAGGCATCTTTTTACATGAAATAAACCAATAATGTCAATAAGGAAATGACAAATAGTTGAGTCAACAGATGCCTTTATGGAAATAGGAAGGCTTATTATACTAATAGGATTAGGTCATTGTCCCAAGAAAGCACAGGAAGTTTTTCTTAAGAAGTCCAGACTTGCTGATTAATAAAGATTGTAGAATGAAGCATTAGAAATTTGGTAGCACATCATTGCCAGCCACAGAACTTTAGCACCTACCAGATATCTAGCAATACATGGTAAAATACTTAGCATTATACACCAGAAACTTGTCATCTTTCACAAGATAAAAGAAGATAAATCAAATCATTGCATTTACAGACCACAAAATATTATTAATTATCAAAACTAGAATAGGAGATTAATTATAGAAAAAACTGATTGCCACAATTAATTGTATATAAAAACAGTATATTGATAGAGAATTAATATATTTGATTTAATTTGCTGAAAGAAATTTCAGGTGTTAAAATTATATCTACCAAAACAGCTAATATCTTTTACAACAAATTATCCTCTTAGAGAATTGTCAAGAAGTGATAGGTTAAGTGGCATTTCTAGGGTTACACAATCAGGATGTATTAAGAGGAAGGTTTTGAACTCCTTTCTTCCTTACTTTAAGTACAGATCTCTAATTATTATTCTAAACTGCCTTTCTATATAACATTGATCCATTTAAAAAAAAAATTGTGAAAATTGTCTTAACTAGATGTTGGCATACCACTATGTATAATCTCCATAATGTATGGAATGAAAGCCTTCTGATTATCCAGAGAGCAGAAGAAATTAAACCATATGCAAATAGGATGCATTATGTCATCCTTGTCATTCTCTCCACTACCACTGTTGTCCTGAAAATGTTTTCATTAAATCTAGAGAAGAATAAGGGGAACTCATGGATATGAAGATAGTTATGTAGATTCCACTTTTGATTTTGCTCAACATCCTTTGACTTGTCACACTTATGTTCCCAAACTCCCATGTGTTACTTCTTCATTTACAAATATAATCTATTTGATAGTAAAGTCAGTGTTGCATTTTAAAAGTTTATTTCTTGGGGCAGCTAGGTGGCTCGTGGATAGAGCACCAGACCTGAAGTCAGGAGGACCTGAGTTCAAATCTGGTCTCAGCCACTTAATATTCCATAGCTGTGTGACCCTGGGGGCAAGTCCCTTAACCCCAATTGCCTTAGCAAAAAAGCAAAAAAAATAAAAAAAGTTTATTTCTCCAGTACTTATCACAGGACTTAAAATTACAATTACACTTACATTCACAAACACACATATATGTGTGTATATGTGTGTGTGTATATATATGTATATATATAGTTATGCATATGTATAGGTATGTAAATGTATACATATATATATGTAGGTATGCATATGTATAAGTATACATATATCATTATATATGGCATTTTATTTCAAGTAATTTAAGATTATATATATAGTTACATTCACTTTGCTTTTAAAGAGCTTTCCTCTCTAACAGTGGAATCTAATGGGATATTCACTAATGTACCTTTCCTTAGTAATAGCTTTCTTGATTTGATTGTAATTCCACAGATGGAGCTTGCTTTTGGTGGAGTGAGGCAAATGTGCTCCCAATAATTAAATGGCAAGAATATGGCTATGGTAGGATGAAAAGTGTGCCTGGGATCATCTACATGGAAGGGGCCATGGAATTTATTCACAAATCAATAACATGGAATCAGGAATGGAGTTATAGAGCTAAGAAATTTAATTTCAGAGTATTATGTCTCTGGAAACCCATTGTTCTGAATAGTTGCCTCAAGGTAGATGGCAGGGAGATGATTGGGATGGAATGTGATAAAAAAAATATTGTCTTGCATGCTCAGTCATTCTTCATGAACTCATTTGAGGTTATGTTGGCAAAGATGCTAGAGTGATTTGTCATTTTCTTTTTCTACTAATTTTACAATGAAGAAACTAAGGTAAACAGAATTAAGTAGCTTGCTTGGTCAGAAAGTTAGTGTCTTGAGTCCAGATATGGACTCAGGAAAATAACTCTTCCTGACTCCAGGTCACCTATTTTCCCCTATTTTCTAATACTCTTGTAATGTAAAAATTAGTCACTAAAAAAAATCTGAAAAATTACATACAGAATATTAAATATAAGAAAATAATAGCATCATAGTCACTTAGAGCATAATTTCCCTCACCTTAATCAAATTAGATGAGAATATCATAATAAGGATAATAATGACAACAGCAATAGTTTCATTCTATATGACACAAAAGTGCTATATTTTCTTGTGCCTGTCATAGAAATAATTTCATAAATAAATTCAGTAAGTGAAAGAGAATTTTTAAACTTGTCATTGATATTGTATCTAAGTGATATTTAGGTGTCTGTATTTCACCTATGTGGAAGTAACTAAAGATATACAGCTATTGACACAATTCCAATGAATTTATATCTGTATAATATAGTATAATTCATATGAATACTTTCTTTACATCTTAACAAAATAATTTCATGATTGAATAAAACATTTGAAATTAAATAATTGTCCATGAAATAAATGTCTGCTCTATACTACTTTTTATAGATTGTTACCAAATAAACTCTGCTACTTATAACTTGGATTTCTTTAATTTTAGTAATCCTTTCACCAATACTTAATGACTAATTAAGCACAGTTTTTTCCCCACATGCTCTTAAAAGTACTTCCTATATATAAAAACAAATGAAATAAGTCAGTAATTGATTTTAGTGAGGAAGACAGGTATTAAGTTGCTGTGAGTTGCTGAACAACAATTATTTCTATGTAGGTCAGAAGAAAAACAGGGAAGGTAAAACTGAGGGCTAGGTCACATAGTGGATAAAGTCCTGTGCTAGGAGAGAAGATGTATATTTGAATCAGACATCAATCACTTACTCTGTAACCTTGAGTATGTCACTTAATTTCTAATAACGTCAGCTTCCCTATTGAGATAATGATAAGAACATAATTTTTTCTCACAGGGTTGCAGTTATGGCCAAATGAGATAATGTAAACCATGGTACAAACATTAAAGTGTTGTATGTTATCTATTATTAATATATCTCATATATATGTATATATACATATATATATATATATGTATATATATATATATATATATATATACACACACACACAGAGAGAGAGAGATAAATAAAAAAGTTATTGATGGAATACTCAGTACTCACATGGTCTGATTTCTTCCCTGTGGAGTCGTTCTGTGCATTTTTCAAGATGTGATGATTTTCAATTGCCTAATCAATCTGAAGGGCACTTCATTAATATCAAGATAATTGATTTCCAAGTTTGCCTCCCCATCATTTTTGTAGATCACAGTAATTATTTCCATTGGGGTAACAAATTAAATTCTAACATTAGGATTTTGATTTCAAAGTTCATAAGAAATATCTATAAAAAAATCCAGAAAGATTTGAAGGAATACTAACATCATAAGATCTATTGAAAAACAATCTGATCTAGTCCCTTTCATAAATGATTCTTATCTAAGACAAAAGGTTATTTCTTATACATTGAAATGAAACAAAAGGAAGGAGAGAGAGAGAAAGAGAGACAGAGAAGGAAGGAAGGAAGGAAGGAAGGAAGGAAGGAAGGAAGGAAGGAAGGAA
>JAJPUD010005991.1:17698-43790 GCA_023553655.1 Myrmecobius fasciatus | reverse complement strand
GAAGGAAGGAAGGAAGGAAGGAAGGAAGGAAGGAAGGAAGGAAGGAAAGGAAGGAGAGAGGGAACAAAAAGGAAGAAGAGATTAAATTTCCCCAAATGTTCCAATATAATTTCTAATCAAAATATTTAAAATTGATATCCCTAGTCAAAATTCCTTGAAAGTAAGAATCATCTTAACATGGAACTACCTAACAAGAAAAGGATACCAGTGTTTATTGAGAAGTTTGGCAGTGGGGGAGAACTTTATTTTTTAACTTTTTTGACATAAGTAATGATATTTTAAAATTAGTCACCATCTTAGTGTAAATACAATTCCCATGTTTTTTTTTGTTTATTTTTTTTTGTTTATTATTTTTTTGCTTTTTGCTGAGGCAATTGGGTTTAAGTGACTTGCCCAGGGTCACACAGCTAGGGAATATTAAGTGTCTGAGATCAGATTTGAACTCAGGTCCTCCTGACTTCAGGGCTGGTGCTCTAACCACTGCGCCACCTAGCTGCCCCCCAATTCCCATGTTTTGGCATTCTTTTCCCTTCATCCTAAGCAAGATCAACTAAATGATTAATAAGTCTGCTTTTTCTTTGACTACTTAGTCCAATAAGAGACTATGAAATTATGAAGTGTATGTCCCTTTCCCTATTATTGTCTCCATAATTTGTTGCTAATTGGGCAAGATCGAAAAATTACAATGTGTTTTCTATATATTATAAGTATATCCGGGAAAATGACATTCACAATTCCATTTGCTTGTTCCAAAGAGACTCCACTTTCTATTTGCTAATAGATATTCCTTCCTTCCTTAAAATATAACTATAGGAGTAACAAAGGCATTGCCAATTTGCATTATAAATTGTTAACTTTATTTACCTTCCATGACTAGTGAAAGAAGAAATAGGAAACCCTTTAATTCAATAGCATTAGAAGCACAAATACATACAATCATGATCTGTGTTCACTGATGATGATGCTTAACTAAGACATTGAATCATAACACTTCTCATAGATTTGCTCAAGTCATGTAAAACCAGAGACTTCTGGTTGGTCTGTTATTTCTGGTAAATTAGTTAAGTTTCAAAAGTGAGTAATAAATAAGGTAAGAAAAGCTGCTCACTCAAATAGACTCTAAATGGAAATACTCAAGCCTCTTCTTTTTTCTACTACTCTCACTGACTGTAATTTGACAGTTGACAAGTCTGATTTAAACTTCAAATGTATGGGTAGCAGAAGGAATTGATCTTCCTTCTCCTCAGCTCAGGATAAGATCTGTTAAGCAGTATGTGTGCTTGCTTAATCAAGTCTGACACTGGATCTCAAATTCCTGCATCACTCTATTGTTTTGAGATTGGGTAATTTTCCCCCTAAAGCACAGATCAGTGAAAGGCTATATTGAGGAATAGATATTTCTACTTTGGTCAGATTGTGAGCATAAGAGATCTTGAGTTCCTGAATGTTTATTGTCATCAGAGGTACTTGCTACACCTATTTCTAAGAGGAGATAACTATCACCAGGAGAATAAGCATGCATTGTTTACTTAAAATACAGGCTTTGAATTGAGATTTAGAATATAGAGATTGAGATAAGAAGTAAATCTGTTTAGCAGTTTCATAAAACTATCAGTAGTCTTTCCTACCTCCTAGAAGAATATGCAAGATTGATATTCTAGTGAGTATTTGTCAATGAATGCTCTTATGTATTTCTGTTTTAAACTTGTGTGTGAACTTGTAAAAGAAAAAGGTAATGGTCATAAAGAATATCTACTATGTTGTACAATGAACGACTTTTTACTAGAAGGGTTTTTAAGTTTGGGGGAGACTGTAGATATAAACCATAGTTATACCTTACTTAAATATGTTTCCCCCTAGGGACAACAGGGGGGTGGTACATAATTAACCATATAGAAATGAGGAAGGGGGTGAATTTAGTGGGACAAGAAATTTTATGACTCATGGTGATTCAAAAAGAGGTTTAAAAAAGCTATCGATTTTTTTTTAAAGCACTCAAAATAAAATGGAACAAAATCCATGGAAAAACACGCGCGTGCGTGCACACTCACACACACACACACACACAAGGCCAACTGTATTAGGAAAGCATAACATTTGACATGCACTTTTAAATATTTTTGATATCTTATGTTTTAATGTCAATTAAATGATCCATTTTATACTTATAATAGAAGTGTTGAATTTCGAATACAATAATCTTTTCTTTGCATATTGAATTGCCTATTTGCTATATTATTTTTTAAGATACTTTTTTTTTCCTTGAGGCAATTGAGGTTAAGTGATTTGCCCAGGGTCACATGGCTTGGAAGTGTTAAGTGTCTGAGGGTAGATTTTACTTCAGGGCTGATGCTCTATTCATTGAACCAACTAGCTGCCCCTACTACTTTTTTAAAGTCCACAATAAAAATAAAACAAAATAAATTAATAAATACTAAAACCAAATTCTCATTTTGAGGGCTGAAAATACAAAACAAGAACCCTCAGCAATAAGGGGCATCTTCTGGTTTTTGGAAAACAATTTGAAACAGCCAAATTGCATATGATATTAGCATCATTTTATGATTTCAACTAAGGAAACACAGGTAACTAAGACATATTAGTGATTCCATTTTTTTCTCTTCTGGTCCTAGTGTATACAGTCCCATATCACCCCTAACTATTCCGATTGAATATCAAGAGAGAAAGGAAATATATAATTCTGGATTGAATTATTGAAGACTTGAAACCTAAATTCAGACTCTAGCATAACTACTGGTACATTATCTGTGGGGAAAAAATAGATATTAATAGACCAATGTCTATGTTCTATAGGTATACTGACAAGGTTTCATACTGTCTCTATTTAGTCTCTAGTTAGCATAACTTCAAAATTTCAAATGAGTTAATAAACATTTATTGAGCACACTATATGCCAAGCATTGTCCTAATCCTGGGGGATTAAAAGAAAAAAATAAACAATAGTTCTTCTTCCCACTGAGCTGACACAGGGGATAATAGGGGATCATGAAACCAACTATGTATTAATAAAACATGTACAGGATAAACTGAAGAAAAAAAATAGAAAAAAGGCATTAACATTAAGAGGAAATGAAAATCCTTCTGGCAGAAGATGAGATTTTATCTGACACTTGAAGAAAGTCAGGGAAAGCAGAAATACTTTGAAATAAGTAGATAAAATATTATAGGCTATGGGAATTAATCAACGAAAAAGTTCAAAGTCTGAGCTTGCTTTGTGAAAGGAAAAGAAAGTAAATTATCTGATCATCAGTATGGGTTAATATACTAGTAAAACAAATTATAACCTTTCCATTCATTTATTCATTCAATATACATTTATTAAGTACTGACTATATACCAGGTACTGTGCTAAGATCTAAGTAGTAACAAAAAAAGCCAAAAAATATTCATCACTCCCTCAAGGAGTTTATAATCTAATGACATAAAATATGGTCTTTATATTTTCATCTATCTAGAAATTTAAAAAAATGAAACAAAATAATCAACTGTGAACAGTGTTTGGGTGATGAACCTCTTTCAATTTAGCTAGCTTGGTCTTCAAAAGATCTATTTATAATTTATCCCTGGGTATATTCAAAGCCTTTCCAGTAGTATATACCAGAATCTGCACTCCATTGGCATAACCCTTGGAAAACCCAATTTCCCTCATATATAATATTATTGTTTTTAGCCTGTTACTATAAATATTGTAACTGTTGAAATAAAGGCAAACATGCAAAACATCTAAGGAAAATAGATTCTTTTAAATACATAATCAAATATAAAATGTTCCTATTACAGGGGGGCATAAAGCTTTAGAGGGTATATACTCAAAGCCTATGATGATTGTTGCAATCATCTCCCTTCCTCTGAGACTGGAGTACACTTTTGATTACTATTGAAAGACTTTTTTAAAATAGATTTTTTTTCTAAAGTCACTACATATTTTGATATATAGGAGATAAGTAATCTCTATAGAATTCCTTCCTCTCCCAACCCCATTTCCCCAGCCTCTTTGATTATCTTAGGAATTAGAAGTTATAATTTCAGGAAATATCTCTTTATTCAAATCCTATTACTAATTTCTATATGTATCAAATTGGGTAAAATATGTATACAAATGACATCTAAAAATATACATACACACACACACACACACATATATATATATATCCATTAATTTTTCCATTGTGACTAACAATTAACCAATGACCTTATTTTGAAGAATTCAGTTGGAAATTTAAAGTTCAATTACTTATAAATAAATATATGTGCGTGTGTGTGTGTGTGTGTGTGTGTGTGTGTGTGTGTGTGTGTATGCCTTCTCTCCTTTCTGTGCATAGAATCAAAATTTGAATATATTTGAAGGGGTTTTTGCCATGACTTCAGAAAATTCAAGTCATTTCATTTCCAGGTATACTAATTTTATTGTTTCATTTTTAAAGCTTATGGTTCTAAAAAAGTTTACTCCTTTGTTTAAAACAAAAAGGACATTCATGTTATTCAATAGCAGTCGGGTTAAGGGAATATGAAGGCAATTGAATGAAGATGAAAGTATGTTCTAAACATAAAGAAGGCTTAACATCAAATAATTGAAGTTTGGGATAATATATCTCAGACCACTGGGAATGGACAAAAGAAAATATGAGCCATCTTTACCTGAAACATGATTCTTTAATGCTGTAATGAATGCCTGTCTTGAGAAAGTCAATCTGAAAATAAACCAAAATGTGGCAAGCTCTGAATGGACAACCAAGACAAACAAGACTTCATGTAAAGGTTGACCATTCTAATGAAAACTGATCTACTAGCTAATTTGCTTGAAACTCATATTTTTAAAGCTTACTTAAAGCAATAGATTACATTTCCCTTAATTGAACTTACACCAAAATCTTCGGGGTGCTGAGTGCATTTTTTCATATAACTATAAATTGCTTTAATTCCATCATCTAAAAATTGTCTGTTCATATCCTTTGGGTACTTATCAATTAGGGAATGATATGTATTTTTATAAATTGGACACACTTCTTTATATATTTTATAAATGAGATCTTTATCAGGAAACACTGGCTGTAAAATTTTTTTCCCAGCTTTGTACTTCCCTTTTAATCTTGTTTCTGTTGGTTTTGCTTGTACAATTTTTTTTTTAATTTAATGTAATCAAAGTTGTCCATTTTGCCTTTACAAATGTTCTCTAGTTCTTCATTGTTCATAAATTCCTCCCTTCTCCAAAGATCTGATAGGCAAATTATCCATTGTTCTAATTTCTTCATGATATCATCTTTTATGCCCAAATCATGCATCCATTTTGACCTTATTTTAGTATGGGGTGTGAGATATAGGAGTATGCCAAGTTTCTGATATATTATTTTCCATTTTTCCCAACAATTGTCAAAAAGTGAGTTCTTATTCCAGAAGCTGGGGTTTGGACATTTATGAAATACTAGATTGCTGTAAGTCTTGATTACTATGTCTTATGTATCTAATCTATTCCACTGATTCACCATGGTATTTCTTAGTCTGTAACAAAAGGTTTTTATGACTGCTGCTTTATAATTTAGTTTTAGGTTTGATACTGTTAATGAATTTTTTTTCATTAATTCCCTTAATATTCTTGACCTTTTGTTCTTTCAAGTGAATTTTGTTATTATTTCTTCTAATCTTATAAAATAATGTTTTGGCAGTTTTATTGGTATAGCACTGAACAAGTAGCCCTGGAGTCACATTATATATTCAACTAAATAAGTATTTATTATGTACTTGCTATATATTAGAAATTGTGACAAGGAAGATGAATATAAGAGGGAGAAAAGAATCCTTGCTCCCAAAAAACTTGAATTTCATGAAAGATACAATAATATAACACCTTTAGCCAATTCATTATCTTTCTAGACCTCTGTTAAAATAAGAAGATTGAACTAGATGAGCACTATTATATGTTTTTTATCTTGTAATGATACAATATGAAGACAGGAACAAGAGTGTAGACCCATGGTAAATAATAATAACAATAATAATAATAATAATTACATGTACATACACACATATTTATGTATGTAAGTATATAACCTTCACTTGAAGGAGTAACACCTGCATTATTACCATTGAATGATATAACGATCTTCTAATAGCAGGAGGAACCAGAAGTCTGGAAGCAGAATCATAGATCTGTGAAGGTAAGATACAGCATATAAATGGAGTGAGGTTGTTGAAGAGGGAAGAGAAAGTGTCAACTAAATGTATATGCCACAAACTAAATAGCTAATAAATATTTGACTTAATCATAATTTCACTTTTCAAAAAATAAAGGAAGTGAACATTATTATGACCTCCTTTCCCACTTGCTTAGGTGTGGAAACAAACAAACAAAAAAATGCTTTAATTCTTCAGATTGGAGAGGCATTGGACTTTTGTTTATCCAAACAAGAAACTGACATGTAGTCTCTGATTTGGGCTTTAGTTATACCACCTATCATGTTTTCTTTTTCTGTTCTTAGGTGAAGGCCAATGAAACTAAACTATAGTCTTCTCAGCTAGAGAAACTTGGGAAGAACTGACTGTACTATAGTACACAGTGAAGAAATCTGACCCAAAAGAATTATGTATGCCATGGCTAGGACCACAACATATAGATAATATTGATATTTTCAAATTTAAGACATATATTCTTCTTTACATTTTATAATTGGAAAAGCAAAAAAAAAAAAAGTAGAAAATAACATAAACTATCAAGTACAAACATATTAAGAGACTGTGCTTTAAATTCCTTACTGGATCTGATCATTTCTTATAGAATAATGATATTCTATTACATATTACATACATTTACATTACTCAATCTATTCAGCCATTCTGCAATTGATGGGCATCCACTCAGTCTGCAGCACCCTGCCACTACAAAAAGAGCTGCTATATTTGCTGGAAATTTTCTATTACTTCAAAATAAAATATATGGAAAGAAAAAATCACAACTATATGTACAAAATATGTTAATGGATTAATTGTCTATAGTTTTAATATATTGCTGATATTTTAAATCAAAGATATATTTGTAATCTAAAATTATTTTTAAAGTTTTCATTAAACTATCAAAAGCACATGGCTAAGCAACTTTGCATATACTGAACTCTATTTCAAATGTTTATAGTAAGCTTTTTTTTCTGTTTTTGGTCTTTTTCGTGAATTTCTTTTTCAATCCACTTGACAATAAAAGAGAAGACCATTGATATCTTTTTACTTCACTAATTACTAACTTTTTTTTTCATTTCCTAGCAATTTGGACAATAGCAGAAAATAGTGCTTACGATCAAAAGCTTTATTCTTTGTTTTGTTGAAAGTGATGAGATAGTGTCATGAAATATAAGAAAGGGAGTCAATTATGTTGAAAGTGAATGAGACCAGACTATTGTTTGATGAAACACAAAGTAAACTAATCGGCTAACCATCTCTTCCTTTGACATCTGGAAGTCTTCAATGCATGTTTTCTGATGAATGCTTTATTTCAGACTGATCACTTTAAGTTGCTGAAAGTAAGGGCATCTGCCATTTTTATGCTTATGCAGCTGTATACAAAACCCCTACTGTTGTTTGCCTGATAGAGAAGCACACAGCTCCCCTTACTATAGAAAGCCTTTGCTAAGACTTTCAACATCAAGACTCTTTCCCAAACCATGCCAAGGTCATGATCAAAGTTTAGCAGGATGATTCAAATTCATATTTACAAACCTTAATATGGATTGAAAAAAAAATCACACACAGACTAAAGAAATATTTCAATTAATATCTAAGAATCTATATTTCACCAGTACCATAATATAAAACAATGGAAAAATCTCCTTTTCTCCATACTCCCATCAATTCTTTTACTGATTTTATGGTTCTCTATTTTCTTTGCAGCTACCATTTCCTGGAAATATTACTTTCTTTGCTTGCAGTGGAGATGGTCATTTTGTTGGCAATTTCAATTATTGCTTCCAAAGAATCTAGAAGAATACCTATTTATATTCTAGCCATCTTATTTAAAAAATAAAGTCAGTGAAGTGTAACAAATCACTCCACTCTTAATTACTATTAAGAAGGGAAAAGGCCCATATTCTGAAATTTGTTATATTTGATAGGCTGGTTAGGACAAGCTTTATTATCATAGTTATCCAGGTCTCTAACAAAGGAGTATATTAAAAATAGAAGTGCACTAATGCTTAGGAAAAGACAGGATCAGATATGAATGGATATCAGATCCCTATATGGATGGACCTAAAGGATTTCATTTTGAAATTCAGACTCAAGGCATGAAGGTAAATCCATATTTCATAGATATGCTGATAAGAATATCTCTAAAGGGAGGTGATTATGCATCTTAGAGTTAACTTTCAAGGAAGAGTCTGGACTTGTGACCCGTCCCGCGGGTCTCGAGCTAAGGGTGCCCGAGATCTCGCATCGGCCTGTGAGCCAAAAGGCTGGGGAGGCTTCAACCTGGGGATGGGCTGTGAAAGGAAAGAATGGAGACCACTCTGTGTAGGGACAGAATAGCTCGTTTATTGAGGCATAGTACAGGGTTTATATACATTGTATATCAAAGTAAACTTTCATATAACAAAGGATGTAACATCTGTTGACCATTTGTCAGGAAATTGAATAAGGGGAGGGATGTGGTGTATGTGTGACTTCCTGAAGCAGGATGCCTGCTTGACACTTTCTTGAGATAATTGATCGTATCTGGCTTCCTGGTATGCACTTTTTGGGGGCAGGGGTTTGGTGATGTTTATTAGACCTCTTGCTGGTATGCACTTTTTTTGGGGGCAGGGGTTTGGTAGACCTCTTTGTCTCTAACATTCTCTTTGTCTCCAACAAATCCCCCTTTTCTATTTAATATGTGAAAGCCGAATTAGGGTAAAAAGAAGGAGTCTCCTGGCCGGGGCCCATGCCGTGGAGCCGAGACATGGCCTGGATTTAAGGAGGAGTGATCCTAAGGCAACCTTCTACCTCGTTTAGGAGGGATCGTTGATGACATTTTAGATCTCAGTTCTTCACCTTATCGGTAGTGTCTTTTGTAAAGTTCCAACAACCCTGTCCTTTCTAGGAAGGCCAGGGGTCTTGGTACTACATTGAAGATAAGGCCTTATGCTGAGTCATTGTTGTAGCTGAGATCCCTTGTCTTCTTGAGGACAGCAAGCCTGTGGGTCATAGAGATTTATTTTTCTCTCCCAACCAGTCCTGTCCTAGCTCCAGCGACAGCTCCAGCGACATGTTCCCTGGCTAGAGACTCCCATTTTTACCTTTTATACCATGGTTTTTTGAGTAGACTTTCATCAAATTTTAAAGGGCTCATGTTACTAGTAGATTCTTCAATAGAATCATTACTGTTTAGCTGTTGATAGTAAACATGCGGTTTTTTGGCAATGGTTGAGTCTATTTGTTGTTTGATATATGATGTTAGCCTGTTAAATGCCCAAGGTCCAAAAGATATCAGTAATAGAAGTCCTATGAGGGGTCCTAACAGACTAGGGAGAAGAGTGGATAACCAGGGAGAGGTAGAAAACCAATTTTTGTACCATGACTCCTGTTTTTCCCTTTCCTTTTTGCGTTTTTCTAGACTGTCTCTTACTTTTTGTAAACTGTTCTCTACTCGTCCCAATTTGTCAGAGTAAAAACAGCATTCTTCCCTAAGGGCGGTGCATAATCCCCCTTGTTGTAAAAACAATAGATCAAGACCTCTGCTATTCTGTAGAACTACTTCTGCTAGAGACACGACGGAGTCCTTGAGGTGTTGAAGCCCTGTCTGTAACTCTAAAATATCCTTATCTATAGCTGCACTAAGTTGATGAAATTGGTTAGTTGATTGTACAAGGGATGCAATACCTGTTCCAGTACCTATAGCTCCTAAGCCTAAAAGCGTCGTGAGGGTTAATGCTGTGATAGGTTCCCTTTTTTCCCTATAAGTGGGGTTATTGTATTTGTCCATAAATCTAAGGAAGTCGTCGGGGGGATGAATGGTAACATGAGGGAGAAGGGTAACAGTAATACAGTAATCTTGCATGTCTAGGAATTTGTCATTGATAATGAAGGTGGTGAGTCCCGAAGAGCAGGCTAGGTAAAATCCCTCGGAAACGGATGTATAGCCTGAATGGGGAGTGATGGTTACAGTGGAATTACAATGAGGCGATAGGGTAAGGGGGAGGTAACCAGAATTGCCCATAAGACAAATACCTGAGCCGGAGAGTTTGGTGATAGTGATACCTTGAGTATTATCTGGAGCTCATCTTAGGGAGGAAGTATCGTTAGTAGGGGAGATCGTCGCAATTTGAGCTATTCCTTCATAGAAGGGTGGATTAGAAGAGTAACAAACCCAGCATTCTTCTAGGAAGGAAATATTCAAATGGTGAATAGCTTGAACAGTAGCGTTGATCAGAGAAAGTATGGTAGTAGAGGGGGAAGCGGGGCCAGAGGGAATGGTAGGATGCGGGGGAGGGAAAAGTAGGGGATCAATAGGGGAGGGGGTGGCAGGGTGCATAGGAGGGGAAGGAGAAGGAGAGAGGGGATAAGGGGAAGGCGGAAAGGGCAGGGGAAACGGCGTGAGGGGTTTTACAGGCTTGGGTGGTAACGGCGTAAGGGGTTTTACAGGCTTGGGTGGTAACAATTGTGAATTAGGTCCAATACCTATGGAGGACTTTGATGTTGGAGGGTTCATATAAAGTTTGATGGTGAATGTAAGTCCATTGTGATAATAAGGTTGATATAATCTGAGTCCCCAAATGAGACCCAGCTCCCAAATTTGTTTGTGTCGTTTGCCTTCCTCAGTGAAAGAGATTTTTAGTGGATGGCACCAGGAATTGCATTTTGGGTCCAGAGGATAATTGAAGATCTGACGGCCATGAGGGTTGTGAGGAAGACTGCTGGGTTTTGCTGTGTGGCTGTAATTGGCCACAACCTTAATGTAATCCCATGAGAAGGAAGGGGACCAGTAAGTATCTCCCGTGGTTTCGCAGCCCCATGAGGCGCAATAGAAGTCGTTAGGGCCGCCACACTTATATGTTAGACTTTTGTCCCTATGTTTAGTACCGGGACAGACATAGAAGGAGAACGTTTTTGTGACTGATCTTACATTAGGGGTCATGCATCCCCATGCTCCGGCGCCTCCAGGGGCAGTCATTGGGGGTGCGTTTCCATGATAATCTTGGATATCCCATCCTGCAGATCCTTTTGCAAGTTGACAGAGGTCAGGGTAGAGGTCAGGCCAGGGGATGGAGTGTTGCATATAGGACGAACTCCACACTGTGTCTCCCCAGGAGTTCATAACTACCCATGTGTAATTATAGATGCGGTAGGTTGGGTGGGCCGGGCGTAGCAAACTCAGGAGGATAATAGCAGGGAGCATCATGATTGCGTGCATGAAACACGCAACTGGTATCAATATTGTTTAAACAGGGCAGGGGACTGGCAGTTTGTTTTGGCAGCACAGGATACTGATGATGTTTGCAAGAATCAATAAGGCAATTACGATCCCAAGGAGCACTGTGTCCATGTATCTGTAAAGAGAACACATACATATTTTCTCAGGGAGATTCCCTGGGTGGGTTATTATATTTTTGTTCATTTGAGGCGTTTAAAGGTTTGACTAGTCTGTCTGGGAGCCATCTGGCATTTTGAGCTTGGGTGTCATAAATACATGCATGTCCTTTACCCCAAATGAGTACAGGATCAGGGCCATGCCATTGATTCGTGAGGGGGTCCTTCCATTTAACTTTGGCATAATCATTTGCTGTGGAAGGATGCCAGAGGCGATCAGCAGCAGATTTACCCTCATTATCTAGGGTTAAATAATTGAGCACAAAAAGTGCATGGTTCAGTAAGGTTTTGTGGTTGCCAATCCGTAAGTAAAGGGTCTCAGCGCCCGATTGTAATTTTGAAATTGTTCTTTTGAGTGTTTGGTGAGCCCTTTCCACAATACCCTGTCCTTGAGGGTTGTAAGGGATACCAGTAACATGTTTAATACACATATGGGCACAAAATTGTTTGAAAGAGGCACTGGTGTATCCGGGACCATTGTCCGTTTTAAGAATTTTGGGTTTGGGTACAACAGCCAGTGAGGCCATGACATGGCTGATGACATGTTTAGAGGCTTCTCCTGTTTGCAGGGTAGCAAAAATAAAGCCACTAAAGGTGTCAATAGAAACGTGGATATATTTAAGCTTACCAAATGATGTGAAATGAGTCACGTCCATCTGCCAGATTTCTCCAGGAATGATACCTCGAGGATTAACACCAAGGTGGGGTTCGGGTAGATGAATTATACAACCCGGGCATTGTTTAACAATCTGTCTAGCTTGTTCTTTTGTAATTTTAAATTGTTGGCGTAAAGATTGGGCATTAAGGTGGTGTAATTCATGTGCCTTAGTAGCTGCATTTACAGGGGAAATGCTCAGGGTTGAAACTAGAAAGGTTTGTTTGGTGGCGAGGTCCACTATTTCATTCCCCTTAACAAGGGGGCCGGGGAGATCAGAATGTGCTCGGATGTGGCATATAAAGAAAGGGCAATTCCTTTCTAGGATGAGTTTTTGAATTTGAGAAAACATAGGGGAGGCGTTAGTAGAGGGCCTGATGTAAGGGACGGTCTCAAGTAGTGGGATGGAATTGGCAATATAAGCACTGTCGGTGTATATATTCATTGGGCCAGAGACATTTTTGAATACCCAGAGGATGGCAGCTAATTCTACAAGTTGAGCTGATATATAAGGTGTGATGAATGAGGTGAGAACCCCATCTACTGTGATAGCCTCTTTACCTGAGGAGGATCCATCCGTGAAAATCAGGTGAGCTTGTTTGATTGGATTTGTTTTAGTTGTACGTGAGAAGGTCATAGGGGTTTTATTAAGGAATTTTATGAGTTTGTCAGGGGGGTATTGATTATCAATAATCCCTTGGTAGGAAATAGTGGCAATAGCCCAAGAGTCATTCCTCTGTTGAAGCTGAGATATTTCTACACTAGTGTATGGACAGACAATGTGGTCAGGGTCTTTCCCAAAGAGTTTAATAGATAGGGTTCTTCCTTCTTGTAATAATTCCGCCGTGATGAGCGGATAAGTGGAAAGTATTTTACTGGGTGTCGCTGGACAATGGACCCAATATAGGGGTTTTTCCTGCCATAGAAGTCCGGTGGGGGAGAATTTTGTGGAAAAAATGAGAAACCATAATTTTTTCTGGGGGTTATAATATCCAATTTGTTGAGTGGAGATAGCATGATTAACCCTTTTTATAACCTCTTCACCTTCCTTAGAGAGGGTACGTGGCGAGGTGGGATCAGAGTCTCCTTTCAGAATATCAAATAGAGGCTTCAAGTCTCCTGTTGTTAATTTTAAATATGGGCGTAGCCAATTTATATCTCCTAACAATTTTTGGAAATCATTCAAGGTATGGAGATGTGATGTACGTATCTCTGTTTTTTGAGTCACTACATGATTAAGGTGTAATTCAAAGCCTAAGAAGAATTGTGGGGGTGTGGTTTGGACCTTATCTGGGGAAATACGGAATCCTCTATTTTGTAATGCTGTTATCAGCTGATTAATAATTCTAGTTAAACCATTATTAGAAGGGCCTGCTATGAGGATATCATCCATGTAATGGATGATATAAAGATGAGGATAGCGTAGGCGAAAAGGGTCAATAGTCTGAGCTACATATTTTTGACAGAGGGTGGGACTATTAGTCATCCCTTGAGGAAGAACTTTCCATTGGAAACGAGGTGAAGGGCCTATGCAGTTAGTAACAGGTATAGTAAAGGCAAATCTTTTAGAGTCTTCAGGATGAAGTGGGATAGAAAAAAAGCAATCTTTTAGATCTATCACTATTCTGGAAAAATCAGCAGGAATAGCTATGGGGGTAGGTAGGCCTGGCTGTAGAGCTCCCATGGGGATCATGGTTTTGTTTACTGCCCTTAGATCATGCAGTAGTCTCCATGATCCTGATTTCTTTTTTATTACAAAAATAGGTGTGTTCCATGGAGAATTGGAGTACTCTATGTGTCCAGCATCTAGTTGTTGTTGAATTAAGGTTGTTGCAGCCTCCAATTTTTCTTTTGGTAGGGGCCACTGGTCAATCCAGACGGGAGTATCAGATTTCCATGTAATTTTATCCGCCTGTAGGCTGGGGGGACCAGTGGCCCTTAGAAAAAATGTTCCTGATTCTGGTAACCAAGACCAGCGCGATTGGGATTGGGCTGTAGCTGAACAGGTTGAGTGATGCCTTGATTGTTCCTTCCTAATCCTTGTCGAGGGAGGAATCCCTGATTTAACATTTGTTCTGTGATAATTGAGTTAGGGCTACACATGATGGTACCCATTTGAGAGAGAATGTCTCTCCCCCATAAATTAACAGGGAGATTAGGGACGATGAAGGGGCGGACTGTTCCTTTATTTCCTTCAGAATCTTCCCAGCTAAGTATTTGAGAGGATTCCATGACATTATTAGACTGTCCTATACCTTGCAGGTGAGTCATGGAGGGCTGTAAGGGCCAAGTGGATGGCCAATGATTGGCAGAGATGACTGTAGCATCAGCCCCTGAGTCAATCAGCCCGGAAAAGGTCTTGCCTTGCAGTTTAAGCTTCAGAATGGGCCTGTCTGAGGTTATAGTTCTGACCCAATATGCATTTGAGGATCCCGGTACGGAGTTTCCTCTTTTACGCTCGTGGGCAGGGTAAGAGGTGTGTAGTGGGAGTGGTATGGCTTGTGCTAGCCTTTGATGGGGTTGGATCTCTACAGGGTTGTGAGTGGCTGAGGCTACAATTTTGATTTCCCCCTCATAATCATTGTCAACCAGAGTGGTGTGTATTCTAAGTACTTGTAGGGTGGGCGAGGCGCGACCTATGATAAGAAAGAAAGTCGAGGGAGGGGGAGGGCCGTAAGTGCCTGTGGCGAGGATTTGTGGGCCATCCTCTGGTTTTAATATTGTGGGGGCGGTGGCACACAAGTCCACCCCTGCACTGCCTGGTGTGGCCTTGTGGAGTAGTTGGTAAACTGATTCCCCGTGGCTGCCAAGGCAGGTCCTTGAGGGGTCCGGGGCGGGCCCCGTCAGCCGTTTCCCTGGGGTGGGGGGCGTATTGGTTTCCCATTTACATCATGAGTGGAGCGACAGGCATTGCTCCAATGGTATCCTTTCCTGCATCTAGGACAAAGGGAGGACGGAGCTGGCCGCGGGCCGTTGGAGGATTGATTAAGGGCATGGTTATTGTTTGAAAAGTTATTTATCAGTTGATTTAAGGGACACTGCCTAGCAAAATGTCCTTCATTGTTACACCTAAAGCATGACTTGGGGTTCCTATTCTGTTGTAGGGCAGCCCCGATGGCCAGAAGACCTTCCTTATTAGCTTTAGCTAGTTTATCTGTGGCTGGGTCTATGTCTCTGCATATTTTAATCATTTCATTGAAAGATTTATCTCTCCATTGACCCCTAAGTGCATCAAGGCAGGCTTCATTTGCGTTTTCATATGCTAATCTTTTAACTAAATGATTTTCAGCAGCCTCTGTACCTTGTGTTCTTTCTGCTGTTTCCAACAATCTACTTATAAATTCTGAATAATCTTCATTATTTTTCTGAAGCACCTTGCTTAAAGGGGCGAGGGCTGAGCCTGAAGTAGGGAGTGCTCGCCATGCACCTATGGCTGCCTCTGAGGTTTGTGCCAGCAGGCCATAGGAAGCGTTTTTTGTTTGGCTTCTGTCACATAAGAGCCTTGACCTGTAAGTTTATCTAAGGTCCATTGTCGGGTCTCTTTATTAGTAGACTGTCTATTCTTTTTCTCAGTTGCCGCACATCTATCGAAAAAGTGTTTTCCAGGTTAAAAATTGTGCTCTGGAGAGTGCGGCTTGCACTACTCTAATCCATTCCCCAGGCATTAAATAACCTCCTTGTCCTATTGCTTCTAATGCTGATATAGTAAAAGGAGCGTTGGGTCCATATTTTTTAACAGCTGTGTGGAGGTCTTTAATATTTTAAAATTTTGCTCTGGGAGTTTCTCGAATGGGTGTTTCATTTTCTGTTGCGTTTTCATCACTATCAGAGCCTTCACTATCAGATTCTTGTGCCGAACCTTTATTAGGAGGATTGTTATTAGTTGAATTTGAGTTTTGGGCTAAGCCTGATTCGTTCACCCCTGATTCATTCTCCTCTTCGTCTGAAGACGAAGCAGAATCTGGAATATCCTCCCCCTTGCTTTGGGATCTGGTCTTGGGTCTAGGTCTTTCAATTACAGGAAAGACGAGTGTATGTTTTTCTTTTTTCTTTTTTGAGGAAGGCGGTGCTTCCTTTTTCCTAAGGGAGCCTGGAGGGGTTTTTGTCAATTTTTGAAGGGAGAGGGATGATCTCAAGGAGTCCTGAATATCATTAAATTGGAGGGTCATTCGAGCGTATTGTTCTTGTACTGTCATTATTTCCCCAAGTTCCCTTAAATCATTAATGAGTTTCTCCTTAATAGCCCTAAGGTCGGGATTAGGAGCACCGAGGGCTGGGGAGAAAGGGGCGTTTTGGGGAAAGTAGTTAGGAAGTGTAAAGGGCAGCGGTTGAGGGTTTCCGACTTGATTTAGGAATATATTCTGTGGATTATATACAGCTGTTTCCACTTCTAAGTTTGCGGTATCAATGCTGCTCATGACACCGTCAAAGGTTTCGTTTTCTACCGGGCATGACTTATTGGATTTGTAAGTTTTACTTTTATGGGTCTGATTAGGTGGTGAAGATGGAAGAGTTATTGAATCAGTGGGTAAGGGAGGATACAAGAGCGGGATATGGTGTGCTGTGGGAGGATCTAGAATGATTGAAGAAGGGCGGGAGGGAGGCTTTGTCTTTTTATCCTCTACCGGAGTTTCTTTATCTTTCTCTTCGCATAAGGAAGCCTTAGAGGCAGCCCGAGAAAGTGGACGCAAGCAGGACTCAGCGCTGATAATAAGGTGTCTGGCGCCACCTTCAGACGCTGCGCTTCCTACAACCTCATTAATGAGCGTCCAGTATGGAAAAATGTTAAGGGGCATGGATTCAGGTCCCTCTTTTCTGAGAATTTCATTTAAGTCCCTGCCTACCTTTTGCCATTTTGCGGGATGGATCTCCGGACCATTAACAATAAACCAAGGACAGATCTTATCAATATAAATAAAAAATTTTATGAGGTCCTTTTTTTTTTTACTTTAATTCCTCTTTCTCTAAAGCTTTCCTTAAGGTCCTTGACAAAAGCCTGTTCTTTAGAAAGGTGGGAGCCCATGATTGCGGCGGATTGGTTTACTTACTCGTGGTCTGTAGAATCTTTTGTGGGGCCGATAGACGGGGATCTGGCCAGATGGTGCGTCTCTTCGTGCTTCCTTGTCCTCGTCAATCCACCGGGGCGATGCGGATTCTTCAGGTCCCTGTTCTCAGGCGCCAATTGACCCGTCCCGCGGGCCTCGAGCTAAGGGTGCCTGAGATCTCGCATCGGCCTGTGAGCCAAAAGGCTGGGGAGGCTTCAACCTGGGGATGGGCTGTGAAAGGAAAGAATGGAGACCACTCTGTGTAGGGACAGAATAGCTCGTTTATTGAGGCATAGTACAGGGTTTATATACATTGTATATCAAAGTAAACTTTCATATAACAAAGGATGTAACATCTGTTGACCATTTGTCAGGAAATTGAATAAGGGGAGGGATGTGGTGTATGTGTGACTTCCTGAAGCAGGATGCCTGCTTGACACTTTCTTGAGATAATTGATCGTATCTGGCTTCCTGGTATGCACTTTTTGGGGGCAGGGGTTTGGTGATGTTTATTAGACCTCTTGCTGGTATGCACCTTTTTGGGGGGCAGGGGTTTGGTAGACCTCTTTGTCTCTAACAGTCTCTTTGTCTCCAACAGACTTGTCTGTATTTTATTATAAATGCCCATTACCTAATGATGCCTTTGAAAATTGCTATGATGTTGTAGAAGTTGCTTGTGAAAAGGAATATCATAATCAGCATTTGCACAATCTAGGGTTTATCATTTTAACATATAAACACTTTTGAGCATGGTTGAAGTATTATTAAAGAATTTATCCAGAGTTCAGGAAATGAGCATCTGTGAGGCTAGAGGGTTTGATAGGAACAAAGATTTCAAAGCAGAAAAAAGAATTGTTGGGAAAATAATAAATTTAGAGAAGAGAGAAATCAATTACAGATTCATAGATGAGTAACAGAACACACATCTGAATGGCTTAAAGTTAAGGAAAGAGTTGTTTGGGAAATAATTGTGATATATAAAGGATTTGAAGGTGGTTTTTGAGAACAAGTATTATTTAGCTTCTTCTTTAACCTATGGAGAAAGGGGTATTAGGGAAAGTAGATATCACTCCCCTGTAAAAATATTTTCAGTGACTTTATAGTACCCTTAGGATAAAATGCAAACTCCTCAGTTTAAGACTTAATATCCTTCACAATCATGCTCCATGAACCTTCCCAGGGTTGTTTCCCATTATTTTTTCTTATGTGAGCTTTTCTCATTATATTTATGTATTATATTATATTTCTCATAGTGAGCTATGTTGCAGTCAACCTTAAAATTTATAAATTTGCAAGACATTCTTTACCTCCTTACTTCTTATAGGGTAGAACTCACATGGGAAATGTACTTTCCTAACCATAATCTTTTAAAATTCATGGTTTTGTTCAAGGCTCCTACAAAGTAACTTTCTTGGTTCAGTTTTTGTGCCACTCTTTTTACTCAAATAATCATGCATGTTTTAAAATATTTGAGGCAACTAAGAGGCACAGTGGATGGAGCACTGAGACAAGACTTAGGAAGACTTGGGTTCAAATCAGTCTCAAATTTACTAGCTGTATGAGACTGGACACGTCACTTGTATTCTTTGGTTTCCTAAACTGTAAAATATAAAAGAATCTACCTGAAGGGTTGTGAAGATTGAATGTGATAATATTTGCAAAGTACTAATCATAATGTCTGATCTATAGTAGCTATTATGCAAATGTGGTATAGCAGCAGTAGTAGTTTTAATAGGAAAAATACAATTCTATTGATTGTTCCAGGAAATATTGCACATTCTTTTTTAAATAATGCAAGTTTCTTGAGGAAAGTGAATTGTCCTGACTGTCTTTTTATACTCACTGTTGAATATAATGTCATTCACATAGCAAATATTTAATAATTTTTTGGGGGGATTAACTCTGGAAAACAGGATAACCGTGAGGCAGGATATGCAAACAATGTCTGGTAAATCTGATTCTTCTGTCTAATTGGTAATATCGGTTAGAAAGTTAAGTCAGCAAACTAACTAAAGCTAATCAATATTATAGATAAATTATACTCACGATATTCTCATAAGTATAATTAAGTTTTGTGAACTCCCAAATTTCTCCACTTTGAACAAGATAAAATAAACATTCCTAATTATCAAGAAACTCTGATTATCAGGTAATAGTTACTTAAGTAATCTCAAGAGATCAGGGAAAGCTATGATGTCTTAAGTGAAAATTTTGTCCCTATGATATTTAAAAAGGAGACAATGTTGCATAATGGATATAGTGGTGAGCTTGGAATAATTGATTTGTTTTCCAATCCAACCTATTTACCCAAGTAATACATTTAAACTCTTTGTGCCTCAGGCAACTACCTAAGAATTATCTAATTCTTTAATCAAAGAAAAATTGAGCTAGTAGACTGGAAGTTTTGATTTTGTAGGATGGATACTTCTGATATGTGTGGGTTATATGACTGAAGAGAAAATATTAAAATTTTCTACACTTGTTTCGTCATGTAAAGGATAAGAAGGCAGGGCAAAGAGATTTTCTGGGTTTGTTATCAGAGGAGGGATTATTTATAATATACTAAATGAAAAGGAGTTGCAATCTATATTAGTAGAAGGAAATCCTTTGCAGGAAATTCCCTTCACTTATGAAATTAAGTTTTCCTTGTACATTTGTGTGTATTGTTTCATGCATACTAGTACAATAATGAAAAAAGCACTCATCTTCATACAAAAGAACTGGCTTTCCATCTTCTGTTATATTTCCCATGTGAAAATTTGGGAATGATTTTGGGAAAATCATTTTACTTCTTGGATCTTTAAATTCCTTACTTGTAATGCAGGATTTTTTTTTTACTGTTATTTATTATTTTTTCACACATTTTTATTTTCAAAACATATGCATAGAATTTTCAACATTCACCCTTGCAAAGCCTTGTGTTTCACTTTTTTTTCCTCCTTTCCCTCATCCTCTCCCCTAGACAGTATCCAATATATGTTAAGCATGTGCAATTCTTCCATTCATATATCATGCTGCACAAGAAAAAATCAGATCAAAAAGGAAAAAAAAATGTGAAAAAGAAAACAAATTACAAGTAAACAACAACAACAACAAAAAGTGAATCTACACTCAGTTCTAATAGTTCTTTCTCTAGGTGCAGATAGCTCTTTTCATCACAAGACCATTGGGACTGACTGACCTGAATCACCTCGCTTTTGAAAAGAAGCATGTCCATCAGAATTGATCATCATATACTTAATGAATATATTGTTGATATATAATCTTCTTGTTGCTGCGTACAATGTTCTCTTTGTACTATTCACTTCACTTACCATCAGTTCATATAAATCTCACCAGGCTTCTGAAATTATCCTACTGATCATTTCTTATAGAACAATAATATTCCACAGCATTCATATACTGTGACTTATTCAGCTATTCTCCAACTGATGGGCATCCACTCAGTTTCCAGTTCCTACACAGAAATAATTTTATCTCTTCTATTTCTCAAAGAGTTCTAATGAGAATCAATTGAGATACTAGATATGAGAATGTGATGCAAGTCAAGATTTTATTATCATCAGCCAGAAAGATTTGACTTTAAATTACTTCTTTGACACTTACTAGCATTTTATCAAGGGCCAAGATACTAGACCTTCTCAGCTTCAATTTCCTCATTTGTAAAATGGGCATAATAAAACCTTCTCAGGATGATGTTTTATAATTTTTAAAACAAAATATATAGAATTTTAAAGACATTAGGAATATTAAACTAAAAATATTAATTTTCTCCCCATGCAAATTCACATATTCCCTTGACTCTATCCATAGAACTCAGATTAAAAACCCTTTTTCTTTTTTCTTTACAAGTTTATTTTGAGAATCAAATAAGATCATATGAGGCAATTTGTTAACTTGTTCACTCATTATATTATTGTTAATCATTATATCATATATAATAAATCATTATATTAATCATTACATTATTATAGTAATTATTAAATCATATTATTATTATATATAATAAAACAATATAATATAAATCATTATTATCACCATCATCATTATTTGTTTGGATTTGATGTATGATTTTATCATTATAGGGACCTCAGTGAGTTATTTCATTTAACAGATTAAGCTCATACCCTTTCTACAAGAAACACAAAATCTCAGGAATAAAAAGAGATCTTGGAATTAACATAATTTAGTGTATATCATGATTTGAAATGTAAAAACTTAATATATTTTCTTAGACTGAAATATAGTCAAATAACATAATGGGGATATTTACAGAGAAGCAAATTAGGAATCTTAAGTCACTGTAATAAGTGTAGGAAATGTTAATAGAACAAGAACATAAAAGTACCCTTCATCAATCAAAAAGTGTTATTACTAATGTGTATTATTAATACACAGATGATCAAGTCACTTTATGCACTTTAAAAAACAAACAAAAAAAAAAAACCCTCTATAGCTCACTAATTCCTGTAGAAGAGAATTCAAAATCTTCCCCTTGACATTCAATATTTTCTATAATATAATTCTTACTTGTATTTGCAATTTTTTTTCATATTACTCATGCACTTTCTCTCTAAGGTAAAGTGACCTGCTGTTGTCCATATACAAAGGTCAATCTTCTGCTATTCCTTTGTAGAGGTAGTCCTCAAAGTATAAATGTACTCCTTCTTCACTTAAGGTCCCACCTTTTACAATAGATTATTTTGGGGATTTTTTTTTTATTATTCTCTTTTTTATCAGTGTGTGGCACTGACGTCACTGCTGGCTGTTGAGAATCTCTCTAGGAAAATAAAGAAAAAAATTTTCCTTGGCATTTAAGGTGGTATTAAAAATAAAAATTATCCTTAGAAGCTCTGCCCCAAATTCAAAATATAAAACATTTATTTCAACACATTATAGCTCTTCATAACTACTGAATATAGCTTCCTGTTCCCTAAGTGACAACTTCATTGAAATAACAACTACTTCAAGTTATATTGGGGAGAATATAATTTTTAAACTATATTTATATATTCTTTTAAAAATTAATAAAATAGTTTCTTCATGTAATAATAGCTAGCCATCATATGGTGGTTTAAGGTTTGGAAAAACCTTTTAATTATATATATATATGTATATATATATATTATAATTATAATTACAAATATTATCTTATTTTATCCTTAAACAATCCACTGAGGTAGGTGTACTAATCTTCATTTTACAGATGAAAAACTGAGGTGGACAAAGTTTAATTGCAGATAATTAATCACACAAATAGTATCTGAGGCTAAATTTGAACTCAAGGCTTTCTTGAATTCAAAACTTGATTTGAACTCAGGTTTTGATTGACTCCAGGCCCTATATTCTATGTACTATAAGGATTTTAGAATATAGCATCTAAACATAGCTAGATTTTCTCTTATGATTTAAATTGTATGACTGTGAGATAGTGGAGAAAACATACTGACTTAGGAATAAAACGATCAGTGTTAAAATCCTCAGTCTTCTATATGTTCCTGCCTTAGAACTTTGAACAAATTATATCTCAGCCCCTCATTTTCTTAATTGTAAAATACAAGGAGAGTTGGAGTGTTAAGTGACATCTTATAAGGAAGTTACCTTTCATCTCTAATCCTGTGATCTTAATAGCTTAACAACCATATTAGTGTCCCCTACCTTCTAGCCTTAAGTAGGCCAGTATCTTGAGTAAATCCTCTTAAGCTTTTATATTTCCAGTATTCAGCAGTCAATTGTCTTTTGGCAGTGTTTTTGTCATTAGGTTGTAGGTTATTCAAGAGCAGAGATAATGCCTTCATATTCTCCAAATCTCTTTAGCAACTAGCTCACGGCCTTGCACACACAGGCAGCTAGATATTTGTTGAAGGAATGAATGTAAGAGTCAGGGCAATTACCTTGGTTTCATTTGGGAAGGAAAAAGAAAATAATAAGGCTCCTGAGAAAGGAATGCTTCCAGAGCTCCTTAAAAATGTGGACAATGAGGGCAGCACTTAAAGAGATCAAACATTTGACAGAAAGGAATGCAAATGTGTCATGGAGTATCTATTCTGCCAAAGTACTTGAGCATATATTTGATATATTATGTGGTTGGTAAAATTTCCTTGAGAAAGATCAGAGATAGTGAATCAGTGATTAGACCTTTATTTAAACAGACTAATGACCACAAAACAGTTTAAAAGGACATTAAAAACTATGTCAACAGATCCCATTTCCCCAAGCTAATTACTAATAAGCAGTTCTAGAAGTCCTGTTATACAGGCATGAGATTGTTTGCCTGAATTTTCATAAGCCTACACTGGCATTGAAACATTTCTACCTGTTGCTTACATAAAAGTATATTAAATCTAAAAAGGGAAACATTTTCCTAATTTGTCCTCTTATTCCCTGGGAAGTTATACCCTTTCTTTCTGGACAGATATCTAATGTTGCTGTTATACATCTATGTAAGAGTCCAGAGAGACTAGAAAAAAATACTATTTGCAATCTTAAAAAATGAACAATTCTTTTAAATTTTTTTTAAAGTTTTAAATCAAGAGCTCCAATGCTGTGTTCAAATCCTAATTCATATGCTTACATGCTTTGTCATGAAGGGAAAATCACTTAACTTTTCTTTGTCACAGTTTTGACCCCTGGTAAAAAGTGATTAAAAAAAAAAAAGAAAAGAAAAATTTCTTCTTACTTTAGTTGTGAGAATAAAATAACATATGCAAGTTGCTTTGCAAACCTTGAAGCACCATATAATGGCCAGCTATTATTATAGTATTTTTGTCAAACTAAGGTCCCTCTTTTCCCTGTGCTCTATAGCTCTTTTTTCACTGAATAGAACACAAATTCCAATTTTAAGTGATAATTTGAAACAATTTTATAAAGCTATGTTCAAAAACACTTTAACTTTGCTGTTCTCATTGTCTGGAAGGAAATGGCAACATTTCCATAAATATCTTTATGCTTGACATAAATACTTTTATTTCAACAAAGTATTTTATTATGTTGAGGTCCTGAGCAACTAGATGGGGTTGACAGACAGCATGAAGTGTTGGTAAAATTATTCCTTGAGGCAAGGAGGAAAGGACACTGATGGAGATCAGTTTAATTTTAGAGTTCTACCCTCTGTGGAGGTGGCAGGCAGCCCCACATTGCCATGTCTAGTCAGAAATGTGAGCTAGGTCAATTCCTGAGATCAAATTTTCCCTATAAATCTGTTCGTGGATCACCCCTTCTTTGCCGAATCCCTTTTTGTGGTTATAGCTCACCACAACACTCTGCCTCCTGGGGTCTTTCCCCTTCCCTTCCAATTCCCTTATGCCACATGATGTTTCTCCTCTCATCTTTCTCCTTATAACTAAATAACTCTTTTAAGTTGCTAAATCCCTTTTAGGATTTAGCCTGTCAGCTAAGGACATACTCTCACTTCATGAGATGTTTCCTTTCACCTGGTCAACTGTGAGTTCCACTAGGGAACTTGTCTTTTCTATCATGAATTGTACCCTCTTCTTGCTAACTCTATGCTCTCCTAACTATATTTCATACTTACCACTCCTGGTGTCTATTGTATCTCTTCATTAAAGACAAATCTCTTCTCCTAACTAAACCTACCTTTTGCCAAAGAGAATGGCCATTATGAATTCTTCACATGACCAAACTCCAGCATTTGGTACCTATATCAATCTCAACATTTGGTGTTGAATAGCAAACACATCATTTGGAGCTAGGAATTGCTCTCCTAAATCACATCAATTATATGTGATTTGTTTTTTCTGTTAAAGAAAATATAAGATTATTCTATTCTCCTTTTACCTTTAGGTCAATTAAGGTAGCTCAATTAACATACATAATTTGTAAAGACATGTCATTGCCAAAATCGCTCCATTTACATAGCTGAAAAATAATTTGTAAATTAGTTCCTTGTTTTGGAAGTCATCATTAAATACACGGAAAGAATTTTTTTTTTTTTTTTTTTTTTTTTTTTTTTTTCCTTAACATTTCCTTTTGAGTGGAATATCTAGAGTGAAGCCCCTTGAGGAAGAACATTCTTGCAAAACATTCACATTCTTACATTTCCACTTGTCTAACAATTCTTCCTGTGATGGATTACAAATAAGATGAAAGAAGGGAGAGGTATCACATGTGTTATCCTTGCAACCTCTGAGACTCTTTTGATCCTCCTCTTTGTTGTTGCTGTTGTTGTTGTTGCTGTGGAAAATTTCCTGCATTCATAGTGTGAACTCTGAAGTCCCGCCAATGGGAGGAAGAGACAGGGGGTAGGTGGTGGTATTGCTTTAGGGATAAAAGTTTTGTGCTTTGTTGAGTTCTTTGCATTCCTTGCACATTGTTTTTGAGCATGATATGGGACATATCGTTTCTCATGAGAAAGAGAATAAATTATTTTTTGCCTCTTTATATTAGAGTTAGTCTCTTTATAGAATATTTCTTTGAAATTATCCCACACACTCTTAGTGTTAGAATATCTTGTTAGAGTTTTGTAGAAAGAAAATTTCTACTAAAAGTCAGGTAAATGAGTGATTAGATCAATTTGGGGATTCCTTCCAAATCTGAGAATTGATAAAACATGAAATTATATATTAAATATGGATTGCAATGTGGCATAAAGGAGATGGATTCTTAAGAGTCCTGAATTCAAATACTAATTCTGAAAGTTACCAGCTTCTGTGAATATGAGATGTGACAGCCTCTTAAAATACTTCCTGTAGGGGCATCTAGGTGGTGCAGGGGATAGAGCACCAGCCCTGAAGTCAGGAGGACTTGAGTTCAAATGTGGCCTCAGACACTTAACATGGCCTAGCTGTGTGACCCTGGGCAAGTCACT